>PVJH01009973.1:0-76155 GCA_004026705.1 Nesogale talazaci
AACTGGTGGACTACAAGTCTTGTAGCTACGACTGGATCTACGAGTAAGAGGCGGACAAAGCAGTCCGGTCCCGGTGGGCCCGTTGACACTGCCTGTCCTGTGTACAACTCTTCCCTCTGGGGCGGGAAGCGGTAGGATTGAGGCCCTGTCTCCTTCCAAAACCAAAACACGCTGACCAATAAAACGCCTTTGGAGACCAGGTGTGTGGCCTGTATTTACTTGACTTGGTGCTGGACGAGGTGACTTGATTCCCCGCCTGGCCTCACATATCTAGAGCTAAATGATCCTGGCGGCATGATGGTAGCGCTCGGACCCACCAGGTGCTCTGGAGAATGATGTGGTGAGCTATGAGGCGGTTCTGCCGTTCTTACCAATCACTGAGCAGGAATGGACTCGAAGGTGCTGTGGGACAATGATCTGTGTATATTTTGATGTATTTCAAGACTGAGGCAGAGCGCAGGGCGAGGTGAAGCACTGTACTAGTGTCAGCTGTAAAAGGACTAAGGCAGTACACCGAATGAATGTGGCCTTTGTATCTTGAGATACATTGGCCATCAAGTCGATGATTACGTCCGGAGACCCTAAGGGACAGGGAAGAACTGCTTCTACGGGTTTCTGAGACATAAGAAAACCACTTACTTCTGTTCAAGTGGTTTCAAACTGCTGACCTTGCTGTTTGTAATCGCCATCAAATGTTTGGCCCACCCAGGAGCCTGGATAGCTTGCTGACAATGCAGACAGGTACAGAGATGACACCTTTAGAGTAGGCTGTGCAGGTGAGTTATGTGGAAACCTGCTGGCTAGTTTTATAGTTTCCTAGGTTTAAACCAGGCCACACCTCAGGTGAAAGGTTTTCTTGACCAGCCAGAATGGAGTGCATCCTCTAAACCTGGAGAAAAAAAATGGGGGGGGGTGTGAGGGTTGGGGGCGTCGCATCAAGCCTTTATCCCTTTTAATTTTTGACACCAAACTGTCCCCTACCACAGCACAATACTTCTAGAACTCCCTGCAGTGACCAAAGACTGCACCCAGAATTACTGCGTTTATCAGGGAAGTTGGGCTGTGTTCAAGTGGAAAGCGCTCAGGGTATAGTTGATTCATCAGGGCAGTCTCTTCTGTCTCGCTGCAGGCAGGCCTCTCTGGTCCTCAGCGTTTGCCTCCATGGTCCTGCTTGTGCCCTGTTCACTTTGAGGGCTGCCGATAGATGCCCCAAGTGACGTGCTGCACTGCTGTCAGCTGCTCCTCCAGTGAGGTGCCCGGAGAGACCCACTCCACGAGCCAGGGGCTTGCCCAGTGCCCTGCCGCATGTTCCTGGTTCTGTGGCGGCTTCCCTGCTGTCAACGCTGTCTCTGGTCCAGGAGCTGCAATGTGCAGGGACTGAGTGTCACGGTGATGAGCTCAGCTCTTGGCTCAGCAGTGAATTCACCCTTCTAAGATGGATTGTTTTACAACAGCATGGCAATGCCACGTAACCGTTGTTAACCTCACAACTGAATCCTGTAAGTATTCACTGCCTTATCCAGCTCCATTCTCAGGGAAAGTGAAGTAACCAAGGCTCTGGCTGAAAGATCCGTGTTCAGTAACTCAACTGAGCCTCAGTGCAGATGACAAGTTCTGGGACAGGGAAAGAGTTCTGGGAGCAATGGAAACAGACTGGGCCTTATCAGCAGCACAGATGAGGGTTTTGTAACACTTGGCCAGGCAGGGCTGAGGTCAAGGGCCTTGCCTACAGGGGCTGCTGAGAGGAGACTTGATTAAAGAAACATTCTGAGTCGTTTAACAACTGGATTGTGACCTGTTGCTTCCCCAATTAACCCTTTAAGTCAGTGATTCTCAACCTTCCTCATGTCACAACCCTTTAATGCAGTTCCTTAGGTGGTGACCCCCAAGCATAAGATTATTTTCTTTTTTTTAATTTTTAGCATCACTGCCCTCTGGTGGTGGGAGTAGGAGGCCCAGTTTCACTGCTGGAATTGAACCTCCGTCCCAGTGGGCCGCAGTCCCGCGCACAACCACTACGCCACCGGGCCTCAGCCTCAGCCGTAAGATTTTTATCGCTGCTTCCTAACTAATTTTGCTACCGTTATGGATCCTAATGTAAACTGTAATGTGTTTTCCGATGGTCTTAGGTATCCCTTGTGAAAGTCTTTTGCCCCCCAAAGGGGTCTCGACCCACAGGCTGAGAAGCACTGCTTTAAGGGAACATTGGCTGCGTGGCCATCAAGAAGTACTGACCCCATACAGCAGTCACAATTGGCAGGAAGAAAGAGGTCGTAGGGTAGAGGGACATTTGGAACTGGCCTCTCCTGCAATCGTGCACATTACTCCCTCAGTGGCTTTAGCCAGCATAGAGATGCCCCTTCATTTCTGTGGGCAGGATCAACAAGAGGTCCATGTTTACACCAGCCCTCTCTCTGGACTGAAAATTGAGCACCGTTACTTAGGAGACAATGGAAGCCTACAGGAGGGGAGGCAATGTCAACACCAAGCAAGGAAGAAGGCCCAGGAAGTGGTTGACCAGGTCCCCGGACCATAGCTGGTCAAATAGTCAACCCCAGCCTCTTCTCTTGAGAGCTTTGGCTTTTCCTTAAATCCTGACATGTTTCTTGGCAGATAAGTTCCCTCGGTCACTGGTGTTCAGGAGTCACGAACAATGCACCAGGGCAATGACTGAGGCCCCGTGCTGGGTCAGCAGCCCTGGGGGTGTGGTGGCCTTTTGCACTGGGCTGCTAACTGCAAGGCCGGGGGCTCGAACCAACCACAGGAGCTCCGAGGGAGAATGGTGGCCTTGAGTTTGGCCCTAGAAACCCACAGGGGCATTTGTATAGTGTCCCTGAGCCGGAATCCACTGGCCGGTGCTGAGTTTGGTGGTTCTGGGGACACTACAGAAAGGGTGCAGAGCCACGCGGGAGGTGCAGGCAGATGATGACTGCCTCTACAGGCTCACAGCCTGACTGTCACATCTGAGTCCCTCCGAGCTGCAGCCAACTTGGTGGTGAGCAGCGTGCTTTAGAGCAGCGGTTCCCAATCTTCCTAACACCGCAACCCTTTCATACTGTTGCTCATGTTATGGTGAGCCCCCAATCAAAATTATTGTTGTTGCTACTTCACCACTGTTATTTTGCTACTCTAATGGAGCAGGCGACCACCGTGAAAGGGTCGTTCTATCCCCCAATGGTGCCTTGACTCCCCGCTTGAGAACAATTGTTCGGCCCTTTAAAGCAAACAGCAGGGTAAAAACGAGTACTTGAAATGCTAGACCGCCCTATGGCACCGCAGCCCGAGATCCACTCCCTGAGCCCAGTAGCATCCTACAGCACTCAACGTCTCCAAGACCAGCCTGGCCCCGAAAGGGAAAGGCCTTTTACCCTTCTTCACATTCGCCTCATGCAGACAGCAGGGGCTGGAGGGGCAATTCTACACACTGTCCACTTGGCTGGTGAAATTAAAAAAACAACAAAGCCAACAAACCTTTAGAAGCGTGCACAACTTGATAGAGGATTTTCATGTTTCCCGGTTTCTCCTGTGGCTGCCTTTTCCTCCCTCCAGCCCCTCCTTTCTGTGCTTGCCCACCACACCGAGGCCCGGAGTGACGGGGACCCCACGTGTGCTAGAGTGAACCTTCTCCCTGGCACTGTCAAGCCTTCACTCCAAGGTGCCTCGGGCTGCACTGGAACCATCGACCTTCCATGAACACCAGACATTTTAAAAATCAAGCAACCAAATCAATGTGAAGGGGTGGGGAAGTAGTGGAGATCCAAAACCCACCTGCCAAGTTAACAAACACATTAAAGACCGGATAAACTGGGGGTCTGTCTGCAATGTGTTAAGTGACCAAGCGTAGCAACTGCTTACGTGCATCCTGCCCCGTGATGACACACACACAGCGTGGGGGCTCCACCTCAGGCACAGGAGCGAGGTGCTCCCTTCCCGCCTCCCTCGTGGACTGCCGTGGAGAAGACACTCAGCACCCTGCTAGAACACCGCCCACCCCTCCACAAGCAGATCAAAGAACTGCTCCAGTACAACTTAAGTTGACATTTTATTTTGTGTAAAAAAGGGCAAATTTAGTGAATTATTTTCATTGTGTACACAAAGTTATAATTTTAATGCTTTTCACATCCATGCTGAAAATTTGCAATTTGGTAAAAATGAAAGGAACATAAATTTCTCTGAAGGAATTTTTCACGCCATTATATACATTTCATGAGAAAGTTTCAAACACTTTCTCGGCGATCACAAGTTACCAAGAAAATAAAAGATTAAGTTTGTACAGATATTGATCTATATATCAAATACATACAGAAATGATGTAGAAACCTTATGCAGTTTACTTTGACCTCTGTCCTCAAAAGACTCGCCCAGGGACAGATGCTTCTCTTTTGTATAAAGGACTGTGGCTTGATTTAAAATATGAAAATCAAAGGAAGGAACCCAGTTAAATCACAGTATTTTAAAAAATCCCTTCCCAATATTAAAGGATCATTACCAAATATATAGCACCATAATACAAATATTGATGGGAGAGGGCATTCACATCACGCAAAATTAATAATAATAATAATAATAATAATAATAAAACAAACAAACACTGAAAACCCGTGTTAGTATCCGTAGAATAAGAAGTTGATAACAGCTTTAGCTTTCCTCATACACAGCAAGGAAAAGGTTAAAGAATTGAAATTACCAAAAGTCCCCAAATAATCATAACAAGAAAAGAAAAAATAACCACCCCCAGGTCAGCGGTACCCTTTGAACTGAGAGAGGCCTGGGGGCCGAGTTCGTGACTTGAATTATGGCTAAGACAGCAGCCCCCTCTGCACGAACTGCAGGAGGAGTTAGCGCCTGGATCGGGAAGAGGGCTTCAGCTTGTGTTCGGACTGCGAGCGTCCGTACCAACTTTGAGCTGTTGGTCAGGGGATCAAGACAAGACACACACACACTTCATGAGTGGGCAGGAAAGTTACCGACACTCGGCCTGGTTTTGCTGCAGAATTGGAAGCTTATAAAATCTGGCTACAAATGAGCATTTCATAGAGCGCATCCCCAGGGCTGAAGGGTGCCTCCTGGGGCACTGTTCCCGTGGGTCCGCCCTACAACTGCCGGTGTCATGGCAACCAGAGGCCTGGGCCCAAGTGCGGATGCTGGAGCTTCCTGCTTTGGAAGTCTTCTAGGCTTTAAGTTTATGGGAAGATGCTTTAAAGACTTGGGAAGTGTGAGAATGTCACATTTTACAGTAGGTCCCCCACAGCAATGTTACGATAAATATCCAGTAATTTAACAGCTGAATTCACATATATTTGACACACGAGAATCAATCTGTGTTGATATGATCTGCATTGAGCGCCCCTCCCAAGAGTCAGTATTAAGAAATGTTGACATGCAATCCCATACATTCTTACACTATAAAGTAACAAATTTTACTTCCAGTAGCAACTACAAAACCTTATGTTATTAACCCCTCTTGCATAGAATGAGGTAAACCTGTGTGTATTACCAATGTTTTATACCCAAAAGTAGAGCAATATTTTAGAAAATAAATTGCTGGTTTTTAATGTTCTATGCATTTTAAAATTCAAACAAAAACTTACCTACTAAAATGGTCTCCTGGGGCTTTCCATTAGCATTTTTTAAAGCATTCCATAGGCTGAAGGACTGCAGAGGTTAATCACTTTGATTAATTTCTAATTAGCCCTGCCTATGTTCCAGAGGAGATGGTCAACGTTAGCACTCTGAAGAGGCCGGGCTAAGACCCAGAAGCACTTCTAGAACAGATGCGATTAATTCCTGAGAGTTTAGTTTATGAACCTCCCTGGTACACGCCAGAGCTCTCCTTCAGTCACCGCTCGGTCCAACCTTTCACCCATTGACCCTTACATCCTTTTTAAAAGGAAGCGATATGAAGTTGACCACAGGGAATGTTTAAAATGGTCCAAATCGGTTATCGTTTTAAAAAATAATTCTGAGCGGCTAAAGACAACTCCTACTTATAGAGCTGGAATTTTTTCCAGAAAATAAAAGCAATTCTTTTTCAAATTAGTTTCTAAGAAACTGAGGATCGTTAAAGCAGAGCTGGAATGATTATGAAACCTGAACTTACTTTGGCCTCGAGGAGCTCGTGAGTCTCCTGCGAACACAGTACATCTGTTTCGGGGTGTGGCTATCCCGACTACTGTCTCACTGATGGAAAGAAACGGCGGGGCACTGAGCAGAACCCCTTCTGGGGAGTACATTTCAGTAAGAAAAAGAAAACAAACTTAGGACAATATTGCATTTTCCCCAACCCCTCAACATGTAGGCTGAGATCCTGTATATCTTATCAACCATTCCAGTTTAACACTTTAGTGTTAGGAAAATTTTAATCTTTTTTTAATTAATTAAAAGAACATATAAAAACGTATCCAGAGTTCTTCCAGTTTCATAGAGAACTCCAAATAACTTTTCACAGAATGAAAAAATTTCTGTACAAACCTTTAAAGCGGGCTGCAATAAAATGGTCACGAGCAAAATTCACTTCCCCTTCCTTCCGTGGTCTCAGTGGTGAGTGAGAGCCCCTCCTCGGGTGCCCAGGGGCTCAGTTGCATAAATCTGCAGCACAGGAAACTGGAGGTGTGACTGGCCTAACTTCTAACATCCCAAAGTCTCCCAACAGGTACCAAAAAAGGTTCATTTGTAATGACAGTTCATTTGCATTTATGTCGATAGCCTTCTGAAATCATTTCCTTCAATCCTGCTACCTAAATTTTTAATTTTACCAAAAAAGTTAGAATTTCAGTTCTTGTTAACAATGCACATAAATCCAAACTTGGAAAATATTACAAAATTCTTTCAAAAGCTTCAAATACAACACAAAAATTGTCCATCTTTATAAATTGAAAAATTTCCTCCCGGGCTAAAATAGTTTCCCCACCCACCTGAAAAATCTGGAACTGAAATTTTCTATGTTTAGCAAAATGTCCCAGTAGAGCAGCCCCCCCGTACGGCTGGGTTGCTGTCAGTCAGTCCTGTGTGAGACTCTGCCCCTCCCGCCGCCTCACGGCTCCTGCTTGATGTAAAAGCTGGCAGAGCCGTTGCTCTCCTGGTCAGACGCTCCCTGGAGGAAATGATACTCCTCTCCGTCCAGCAGCTCCTCCTTCAGCTGCAGCGTGGTCACTGCAGGAGAGAGAAACAGCGTGTCAGGGAGGCCAGAGTGCCTTCTGCCTTCACGGGTGGGCGGCCAGCTCAGTGAGACTTCACGCCATGACTCCACTACCCGGAGTCTGAAGACTGCCATTCACCCTTAGACGGCATTCAAGAACAAGCCACTGGCTTTCACTTTGTCTGGTAGTTGCTAAGGAAGGAAATGCTCTGGGAGCAATGCTATATATTCATTGGCCACCAGCGATGGGAGGCTCAACTAGAGCGTTCTAATTTGGTGACATTAAGTAGAATTTTTCTTGACTAAGTATTTACTTTTCTGTCAGTGTCTATTACAAATAATGACATTTTAGATATGGTCCTGAACCACGATATTTAATAAAGAGTAGCATAATCAACATGACGTTAATATAATCTTATTATCTCCGGGGATAAGAGGAAGGATACTGAAAAGGTTCAAGGGGAATATACACATATATGTACTCTTTTAATTAAAAATGACATCATGGGAAAGTTTGGCAATCATTTTATGATTACTTAAAACATTTCCTTTAGAAGTATATGTATAGATATCTTTTTGTTGACATCAGCACTAAGAAAATTGGTGAAAAATTGCTAACATTATCTAGTTATAATGCCTGACTTATCCGATGATTTACTTTTTAATTAAAACAAGCCCTCGCATCTGTTTCTATGGAACACTGCTCTTTAGTTTCTATCATTTTAAGTGGGCGAGTTTCTGGGCAGCTGTCACGGCCTTCTTTACCTACAACCGAGCCGTCATACTAGCTGGGACTCTCTGAGTGTCAGACGCCTGGGCAAGGTCGAAGAGGGGAGTGCCAACGGACCTCTTCATGGGCCAGCATTGCCCCTTGGCAAATATTTCAGGCCAAGTTTAACTATGAAGGTTTCCTACAGTCTTTTATAAAACCCTCTTTACTGGTGATTGCTTCTCAGCCTAACTATCCAGTAGTCTGAGAAGTCACGTCCTTTAAAAATTCCTTCTTTACTTTGCACGTAAAATCTGTGCACTCCTCTTCCACATGGCAGAGCTCAGCTGGGTGCTAAGGTCTACTATGTCATGGTAGGCCTCTCAGAGATGCTCAGGTCTCTGGGTGATTGGTGTGTGTGTCACACTGCTTCAGAAAAACGTATAAACGGTCAACATTCATATTAACTTAGGGGGAGTTAATTTTGTATAAACAGTGCTTGTAATCAAGTCCCATGAAGAACAATGCGAGCTTTTAGTGACTTCAGCACACACAGGTCTGCTAAACCAGATGTCACACTGTGCTTCCCTGTGTCCCCTGGGGAATAAGATCCTGTGAAATGCGAGATTTCACACAAAAGCCTGGAAGGCAGGGAAGGGTGGCCTAGCGTGCCTATGTGGCCATGAGTGAGGTCTCTCCTCCACTCACCACACCACCAGCAGACGGCCGACACTCACTCACGACCTCGGCACGGACCGGGTGTCCAATTCTAGCTCACGGTGTTTTCACTATGGATTCTCCTGTTACTACTGGAGTCACGTCTTGATTTTAACGATAACTAAAATAATAATGGTCGTTGGCATCTCATTTACTAATGGGAAGGTGTTATATTCTGAGGTGCCACCTCATTCTATTTCACTTTGGTACTTGTGGTTTTGTTTATGTAAAATTTAATAGCCCAAAGACAGAAAAGTGAATACATTCTACGTCTATAGCAGCAACAGCAAGACAATCGCCAATTCAAATCGCTGACTCGTGAAGTAATCAAGGCTGTGCAGTTCTTTTTTTCTTTCAAAAGCTACTTCAATACAATGCATGCTGGTCATCCTTCACTCTAGCCAAGCATGCATCCACAAAATGTTTGGAGCCATTGTAGTAATGCCATGAAAATAAACACAGGAAACGGAAAACAAAACCCAAGTTTCATTAAAGGTGCAGTACCCACAATAAAAGGTTGATTAAAACAATATCTTGTTTTATGATGGTCAGATGGCTAAATGAATGAGAAAGAAAAAAAAATCACCGTGCTTCAAGATGTTCCATTCAAACCAATGTTCTTAAGAAATCAAATGCAGGTTGAGATCCTGAGCACATCCTGAAGTTACCTGCATTCACTGATAGCAACCAATCTCTGGGTTATGTTTCTAATTCAGGTTGAAATATGGAAATGAGGTGCCTAAAATAAAGTCACTCAAGGTACAGGTGAAACATTCACTCAGATGGCATGTTTTAATGCGCACTTTCCTTGTTGTCATGGAGCCTAAAGAAAAGCCTGCCAGCAATCTTCACACGACCATCCATTCCCCCCCCCCCCTTCCTGGCCTCACTCAGGATGAAGGATACTCGGGGCAGATTCGGTGACTGCGTGTCACCTACACAAATACAAGTGCTTAGCTCCTCGTGTAGAAGCATGTCACTTTGTTGACTGTGATCCCTGCACTAACATTTCAGAAGTCAACCAAAGGGGCGTTTTCCCAGCTAGGAAGCCCATGAACAAGACACTCTCGCAACAGTTCAGCAAGCCACAGCTTTCAGACAGGTGAAGGGGCACTGTTCTCTGCAGTTTTCCCAAATACGATCACACTGTGTCCCACAAACAAGTGCCCTACACCACAAACACAGCAGACGAGTCACCAGGAGGCCACCTGATCTCCATTCAGCACGGCAGCTGTTACTGGATTGGCTGATGCCAGGAGTCACATTTTCTCACTCACCAAACGTAACTTACTTCCCCCCAAGCAGGCTCATGTCTAAGAAAGCACACACCCAATCCGAATCCACTCAGGGCTCACAACACCCCACTTTGGGTAGGTAAAGACGGCTATTTCGTAATTAACAAGTACAAGGGAGCTAAAGCACCGCACACTGACAAGCGGGGCCGGGCATCCTTTAGATGAGCCTTTGGCGGTTTCTCAGTAAGAGCAGACAAATGAAACCGTCATTATCTGATGACATCCGTGAAAATGTTCAATTTCCCTCCAGAGCCACAGTACATATAGAGTCGCATGTTGCTGCCCCTGAGCTAGAGGGATGAAAGCCTATCCGAAAGGCTTCCTAACCTGCAGAAGAAAGCAAGAGAAGACCTAGAACATTGTTAAAGAGGTAGAAGATAAAGAACGCTCCTGAAGACAGCACAAAGAAAAGCTAATAATATAGATATAACAATACCAATAAACAGAAGGAGAGGGAAAGCCAGACAGATACACAGTTTCACCTGGGCTTTTCCAACACACAGCAGATATTTTAAAGAGGGCCATGTCTATGAAACTTGATGGTGGAGAAGCAGGGGCCACGGTATGGCAGAATGGATCCTACTGCAGATCAAACTCTGGCTTTGAAGCTTCTGGCTCTGAAAACAAAGCTGACTTTCATCACATTCGCAATCATAAAAGGCAAAACCTTCATAAATTTCCATAAAAATCTACCAGTTAACCTAAAAATGTCATTTGCATGATTAGCCAGCATGAACATTATGACAAGAGCGTTCACTCACACTCAACACGAAAAACACAAGTTCTCACATTTCCAGGTCCCTGTTACTGGATGAAGGCCTGGTCAACAGCAGTACCGGAATCAAACTCCCAGTGGAGCTCGGAACCCCTCCTTCCACCGAGGAGACACCACTGGATGTGGCACACATCAGCCCTTCAAGGAAGCCTCAGCTTTGGATCTAGTCGTCAGACCAAACCCCCCCACCCCATGCCCAAGTCAGAGTGGGAATCTGTACTGCAAAATTCCTGGTTCTTTCACAATTCCATAAAGTTCATCTCCAGCTTTTCCTTACTTAATCCAATGATCAGAGTGGTTTTATCTCAAAATAAAAGTCCTTCCCTGACGATGCTGCTAGTGAAGTGACTATCGAGGACTAGTGACAATGAATTTCTGGTTGAAAGTAAAAGAAAAGTTTAATGAGTCTGCATTGATCATGCCAGACCATGCTTCGTCTCCCGCCACCCTGGCCCAGCACCTGCAGTGACTCGTTACCTGTTTTGAGGCCGGGACTGAACTCCCGGCTAGTGCTGGGAGGTGGGAAGGCCTCCGGGGCTGTCTGTGCTGGAAGGGGTCGATATGGAGGAGGAGTCAACTCTTCGTCCCCAGAGAAGCTCCTCCGCACCCCACCCGTCAGGGGCAGGCTCGACAAACTGACAGGCTTCTTCCCAACTGGCATCTTCCTCTCTAAATATCAAGTCAGACTAAAGTAAGCTTCTACTCACAGGCGCAGCAAGAAAAGTGCATTACATAACTCGGAGAGGCGGGGAGGCACAGGACACTGTGAGAAGGACCAGCTACGCAGGATGGGGTGTCTGGTTTCCGAACACGAGTGACCTGTGGGCCTCAACTCAATCAACAATCAGCAAAGCAAAGTGAACCAGAGACTGCATTTGTTGCTGAGAACAGTTGGGTTAATTTCCTTCCAGAAAAGCCAGCAGGCTCAGCTGGAGGGGTGAAGAACCCAGTGGCAGGAAGTATCGACACCCTAACGGATCCCTCCCCTGCCCACATGAGCCGGAATCAGAGCTCACAGTTTAAAAGGTGTTATCTGGGCTGTAGGACTTTATTGTTATGTAGTGTGCTCCCTTAATTTCTGGTTCATAACCTACTCTTTTTTTTTGGGGGGGGGGGGCATCATTGTCCTCTGGTGGTGGGAGTAGGAGGCCCAGCCTTTGCTCCTGTGGAGCCACTGCTGGAATTGAACCTCCGTCCCAGTGGGCCGCAGTCCCGTGCACAACCACTACGCCACCGGGGCTCAGCCCCATAATCTACTCTTTAAGAAAACACATAAAGCACTTTACTCAAAAGAACATGCACACTTACAGGCATATGTCTTAAAACAGAATCGTTTTGATTTCATCATTTCTGTGCTATATGTACTATTTGCTAAAAATACGAAACAGATGGATTCACATTTAATTCTTATTCTTTTTTTTTTTTTTGGGCATCACTGCTCTCCGGCGGTGGGAGTAGGAGGCCCAGCCCCACTGCTGGAATTGAACCTCCGTCCCAGTGGGCCGCAGTCTCGCGCACAACCACTACGCCACCGGGGCTCAGCCCCCTAATTCTTAATCTTAAAAGTACTTCTACAATTGAAAACTTGTTGCTGTTAAGTTCTTTTTAAAAGATAATTTTAAAAAATTAAAAAAATTTTTTTAATTGAAACTTTTTTTTAATACCTCTAAGTTCTTAAACAACCAAATTTCTTTAGAAACAAACACCTTAAACTCCGGTTACAACAGTTTCATAAAAATAAGCCTCCGGGGCTGAGCCCCGGTGGCCTAGTGGTTGTGCGCAGGACTGCGACCCACTGGGACGGAGGTTCAATTCCAGCTCCACAGGGGCAAAGGATGGGACTCCTACTCTCACCATCAGGGCAGTGATGCCCTAAAAAAAAAAAAAAAAAAAGCTTCGAATGCTTTAACCACCAACCAAAAAATATTTGGCATTTTGTCACAATCACATTCAAATACTGAACCTCAAAGCGCAATGCATTAAGTTGATAGCTGAAGGGCCCTCACTTATCTTTTTGACGATGAATTGACTATATTCTTCCAGAGCACACAATGACCAAGGCAAAAACCAACCACAAATGATGCTCCCCATAACCAGGACAAAGGATAAATGGAATGAGATAACATCCCTAAGTAAAATGACCTGGAAGCTAGTTCTGAGCACACCTCCACTTGTTAAACCCAGATCACGTGCAGTATCCACCCAGCTGTCTCCTAATGTGCTAAGCAAGAAGAATCGCCAATCTTCTACTCACAGTAGCCCCCGAAAACAGTACAGATGTCAAAAGCGAATGCCAAAATAATTGCACCTTGAGAAAAAGAGGCTTTCAAAATGGACAGACATTATGTAGACAATAGCTAATACGATGCTCTTGGCAGAAGGGACCTCTTGTTCTCAAAACTACTAGTTTAACAGCTATTCTGGGACAGCATGAGCTTTTTTCACCATCCCAGTGGCCTATTTTCTGTAAAAAAACCACCAAAGAACAAACTGAAGAATGATGTTAAGTACAAAAAGACCAAAGAGCTACAAGATGAAGCCAAAGAGCCAGAATTTAACAATCTGAAGGGAAACGTAAAAGCAAGTGAGATGTCTTGTGGCCCCTCTGCCACAAGGGCTGAGCTCACTTGCACTGGACAACTCCAGTTTCTGTTTCCCGTTCTTTTGTATTTTGGAACAGTTCTGAGGGAAACCTTTCTAATAAAACTGTGTGCCAAAGTAATATTAACACGATGAGCAGATAGCACTTTTCAAAGAAGACAGTTTCTTAGTCTCACGTAATTCCTTATTCTCTATTCCAAAATCCAAGCTGTCTCTTCACAAAATGTTTGTAACTGAGTCTGACCTTATTTGGAGATATTAATTTTGATATTTATTTGACCTACTTAATGCAAATATCTATGGGCAATGGGGTCTAGAAAATGTGCCAGGGTCTGCAAAGGATGTCAGACAGTATATGCTATATACACATTACCTTTCCCAAATCCAAAAATTTCTGAATTCTAAAAAAACAAAACACCTGGCCCCAAGGGTTGAGAATGAAGGACTGGTTTTCTTTTTCTTTTTTTGTGGGCATCACTGCCCCTGGTGGTCGTGGGCGCTACTCAGCTGCCGCTGGATTTGAACCGCCAAGCCCGCGGGCTGCAGTTCCACACTCAACCACTTACGCCACCAGGGCTCAGCCCGAAGGGCTGGTTTTCTTATGCTCTCTGTATACCAAGGGCAATTCAAAGGCACTATAGATGATGTCATAACATTAAAAATCACATCAAAGTTAAGAAACATTACCAGATGCATTCGAATGGTGCATCTAGAAATCTAGTACCCAGAAAGGTAACTAAAAACTGGAGTACTTGATATGACCACTTATTAACTACAATTTCCATCCTATGTCCTTATCCCATTCATTTGAAACCATTAAATTATAAACCAGAGACGCATCTTGACTGAGTCACATTGAATGAGGCTTGTCAACTGTGTATTTAAAATCCAGGAAAATTTCTTCTAAGAAACCACGGGGTGGGGGGGCGGTGGTGTAGTGGTTATGTGCGGGACTGCGGCCCACTGGGATGGAGGTTCAATTCCAGCAGTGGCTCTACGGGAACCAAGGCTGGGCCTCCTACTCCCACCACCAGAGGGCAGTGATGCCCGCCCCCCCCCCCCCCAAAAAAAAAAAAAAAAAAGAAACCATGGGAGCTGAGCCCTGCTGGCGCAGTGGTTGTGCGACCCACTGGGTTAATGGTTAAAATCCAGTAGCAGCTCTCCAGCATCAAGGCTGGGCTTCCCACTTCCACCAGGGCAGTGAAGCAGGGGGGTGGAGGAAGGGGGGTGAAGAAAGGGAAAAAAAAAAAAAAGAAACCATGGGGCAGTATATAGTAGTCCCAATCCTGTGTCTTGTGAAGATAATCCTGAAATCTGAGTCTTGCCCAATAGAAAGCGATATGGTCAGCCCACTGGCTCAGTCATGGCAATTCCTTCCTGTGTTTCTACAGACACTGTGAGGCGGCCTGCTCTGCAATGCTAAGCTCTTGCAGGTGAACCTTAGACCTGGTAAGCGGCCGGCATCCTGGGGCTATGGAAGACCGGGAAAGAGAAAGGCCTGTGGGTTCTATCACTGCTAAGAGGCCGATTTGACTGCATGTTTGCTTCCCACAGCAGCACTGAAGTTCCTCCTCACTTAAAAATTTATCAACGAGTGGCCACAAACAGAAATATGAAGATAGACTACAGTAATTTCTTCTTGCTGCTTCAGTCCCTTGGTTATTTATGAGACAGATGATCACTTTGGCTCTATGGTGAGTCATCTGGAAAACTGTATTTCCGGTTTTAAAACATAGCCTCAATTGTAGAAAGCCTGTGCAAAGTCACCATTCCAGCTAACAAATGCCTCACTGCAGGGAAATGGTTCCCGTCATCACATTAGGCTTGAGTTAACTAAATGCTTGACAAGTATGGCTGTCGAATGATGTGATCAATATCCAAACAGCCCTTGGCAGAAAAAAAGATTCCTCAACTCTGGCCTACCATTACACAACAGCGAGTGGCAAGGCTGGGTTGGAGACCCAGCCCCACTGTCCTTGCCGCATGCGGCTTCATTCAGTAGACGACGAGAGGGCCTCTGGGCTCCGTCACCTACCAACTCTCCCTTCCCCTTGCGAACTTTATTGTGATCTGGTCAATGGATAGAGTGCAAACTGCTCTTCCAACAAACGGCTCAAAGACTTTTTGATTCAATACCAAAATACACTTTCCACTCAAAAAATTATCTTTAAATATATGTAAAATGATCTGATCTCTGATGACAAGTTTCACAAAGAAAAAAGCTTTCTCAGGCAGAGAAAATTATAAAAAAAAAAAAAAAAATCAAACACCGATACAAATATATTTAAAGTTACTTGGGCTATTAATGCTAATATCATTCACTAGAAATGGTAAAGTATACTATAGGAAGGAAATTTGGAAAAATTGGTTTAGGTCAGTCTTTAATAGCCATCAAACTTGGTTTCTTATTTAGTATCAGTCTAGAGAGATCGGCTTCTGGAAGGAAAGGGTTTATTAGACTTCGTCTTTTTTTTTTTTTTTTTTGGCATCACTGCCCTCTGGTGGTGGGAGGAGGAGGCCCAGTCGTTGCTCCCGTGGAGCCACTGCTGAAATTGAACCTCCATCCTAGTGGGCTGCAGTCCCACACACAACCTCTATGCCACTGGGGCTCAGCCCACTTCAAGTCTTTTATAAGCACTAAGCATTTGTTTTTAATAAAAAGAAAAAGATGGATTAGCCTTTGGCAAGCTTACAGAGTATTTCAAGTCATTCCTAGGTTCTAAAAGCAAATGATGGTCATCTTTTTCCCTGTAAAATCAACATATAGGTATTTCTCATTCCTGAACAGCCTTGCCTTTTATAGCATACTGCACCTTTAAGCATAAGATAGAACGCACAAGCACCACTTCTAACAAGGGACACTGTTTTCTGTGCAAGAATACGTAGACTCCACTGGGTAGCAATGCGAAAATGTATGTAAACACCGAGTGGTGACCCACTTTTCTTATGTCCTTTGTATTGCTGGGACTTAGACTTTTTCTTCTGTTTCGATGAACCTGATTGGCTTTCTCTTGATGCTGCAAGATAAAAGGAAAAGTTGGAACCAGATAATGGCTTACAACTCCAGACGTAAGTTAGACAAACTATCTTTACCAAGAACATTTTCTTTTTGCTTATTAAGTCACATCATCCTTTGAAAGTAAGGATGCCCATTCCTATAAAACCAGGACTGTCAACACCAGGCAAATTTCATGATTTACACAACAAGCTTTATTTTAAACCAGTAAAATTCTTGTCTAACTTAAAGCTCACTCAGATAGCAGGTCTAATGAAATCTGATGAACACTCTCACTGTCATCTTTTTGTACACATGGTCTGATTCTGGGATGCTGCGGAGTCTTCATATCTTACCTGGCAACCTCAGACACAGGTACATTCTTGTCCTTGAGCTCACAAGATGACTCACGTGAGACAGTCCTCTGGAGAATGGCTGATTGTTACAAAAGGACACCTTTCCTGTTTACCAACTTACACTGTGATGCTGGCGGCTGTAGCTGATATCCAGTTAATTGACACCACCCTACAGGATAGAGGTCGGGGGACTCACAGTCTACCCACTGATCATACTCTTCTTCCCATCCGTCAAAATGTATCCTCAAGAGACGGTGAATAATTCGGGTGACGGTGGCGACACATATTAGTCGTGGCTCCATGAGATCTACTGCTTCTAATTTCATTCCTACACGAAAACCGTGATTTGGAACATCCTGACATAGAGAAGCACGACATTAGCAACAATGAAGAGCCGACACAACTGCACTATCACTAAGAAACCAGAAAAAGAGGAGCAACACAGCCAAATAATGTCTTTTAAACAAACAAACCACGCTCAAATAATAAATTAATAAAATATACAGTGAAGGTGAAACACTTAGAAACTCGGAAAGAAATAACTTCATTTTTATTTAACTCAGATTGAAAACGAAAATATAGCGTGTCAATTCTTAAATAACTACAAGATTTTTCTTTCACTTCTTTGTGAGGCTAAGTTAAAAAGTACACCCGTGACTAGGAATCTGGTCCACGCACACGAGTTTATTCTGAACAGAAGAATGGACCTGTTTTAAGGAACCCTCTGCAACCAGTGGGAGGCTACAGCCTGGCTCTGAGCAACACACTTGTCTTCGTACCATTGGGATGCCTTCCCCCAAACTCCAATCAAACCAGAGGTTCTGAGGGGATCTGCTGGGCAATCTTGGTGATTTTTTCTTGATGGACCCAAGACAATCGTGTGGCTTATTATGAAAAAGTTTCAAAAAAGGTTGGAAACTGCACTGGTGGGAAAAGGGTCAGGAAAATTGTGTTGAGGAATTGTCTTCCATTACTTTATGCCTGCTCATTCTTTAAGGCTGGCAGGGGCAACGTTACAAGAATTTAATTGGGAAACGTTACCCCATCCACTCTACAGCCCTGATATTTTAAGAGGGCACTTCATTTGCTCCTCAACTGCAAAGGACATTTGAAAGGTACACATTCTGAGTCTCTTGAGGATGCCAAAGCTGCAGTTCGATGTGGTGCAAACTGCAGAAAGTTCTCCAGGGAAGGATTCGAGAGTGGTTAGAAGTGTGTACATCTATAGGGAGGGTATGTTGAGAAACAGTAACTTCACATTTTGATAGTTTTAACAAAGGTTCTATGATTTTTTTTTTGGTAGCAACACTTTTACTCAGCCTCATGTTTGTCTAATTAACGACTACTAAGAAATTCTAGTATAATACAAAGTCATTTGCAACAGTAATTTCCATTTGTACAAGGTTAACCAGTCCCCCCCAAACAAAAACAAAGACACACACAAAACTATGCTGCCATGTAACCTTACCTTGTTAAATAGTCTTACTGGTGCTGCAATAGAGCCAGTTTCCCTGAGGTAGTCAAACCATTTGAAAGGAAGTTTTGTGTAACCTGAAAAGTACAATGGCGTTAAGTAGCAGTTCATTTAAAATCGGTAGAAAGTTAAAATAAAGAGAGTAGGTTGATTCAGTACATCCTAAACCTATGAGTCATTTCATTAAAAAAAAAAAAAAGTATCTTCGTTTTATAGGGCCCATTTTAAACTCCTGCCCTATCCTGCTGAGCACAGTGACTCCCTGTATGCTAGGAGGCCCCACTTCCCGTGCTGGGCAGACGGTGTCCTGCTCTTTTCCTTTTTCTGCTCAACGGATGCAGATGTTTTGCCGTTTCAATTCTAGGCGTAACACAATTTAGTATTAAACACATTGAGACGGTCTTTCCTTGGCTTTACAAGTAAGTTCGGCCAGTGTTGTCTTTATAGGTTGAACTCCCCGCCAGTCCACTGTCTAATTTACAGTGAGAAAAGTCACTCGCTAAGCTATGAGAGCAATTTAAAATAAACCATCTTTTAAAAAGCCATGTTAAAGTGAAAAGTCAAAACAAAAACAAACATTATATAAGGCTGCCAAGACTAAGATGCGGAAGGACAGTTCCCAGGGCAGGAGTCTCGACAGACCATGGGACATCAGTGAGAGTGAAGTACCTCTGGGTGGAGTGAGTTCAATCATGTTAATTTCACAGAAACCGACAGGGAAGATGGAAGGAGAGGAGGCGTGGTAACAGAACCAGTCTGACCCATCAGCTGCTTCTGAGCCATCGATCCCAATCATTAGAAATCCGTCAGCCAGCACCTGTGACATTTGAAGAATCCCAAGTATTTGAAATTAATACCACTGGTAAAAAAAACCCTTAACCATCCTAGGAAAAAAATGAAAATCTATTATTTAAGCATCTCTTGCAAGTTAAAAAAAAAAAATGCACCACTAGTTAAGCTAACTGAAATGATGAAAGAAATCTTTAAGTTCTCGTATGGACCAGTAGCACCAGTAGAATTTCAGGGCCTGGAGAAAAGCACACTCTTCACTCAATGACAAATGAACTCCGCAGTATGACAGTGGGCTGGTGGCAGCCCCACCATTTAGTATCAGCGAGGTTCTACTTGCCCCAGGCTAATGTGCCACAGATGGAGGACCCTCTCCACCACCTTTCATCTCCCATGCAGGAGGTCAGGCTCCTCCACCTAAGAGACTACAGGTGGCTCAAGTCAGGCAGGGTCTTCTGATTTCTCCCTGGCATGAGTCAGTTTCTTTTGTCAAGACAAACCTGCCACGTAGCCTGTTACCACTGTGGCGAAAACATCACCTTGTTATATTTTTAAGGTCCTTCACAGTTCCACTACTTCAAAAATATTTTCAAACTTACACAAAAAGTACAAGAATTGTATGAAGGCTCTTAAATATTCTTAACTCCGAGACTCAACTCAAGTTCTGTCGAATGTGCCAGCAATGTCTCTAACAGCAAAGGAGTCAATTCAGGCCATAAAAGCTCCCACTGGTTTCTCTGGTTGGATGGACCAGCTGAGTCCCTCAGGCCTTCCCTTACAAGACCCTGGCTGGGACTGCTGATGGTGTTCGAAGTTTACAGAATGCCTCTTGATTTGAGGGGGCCCAGTGTTTGCTCACAATTTGAACCAGGTTATATTTTGGCTGGACTGTTCAAAATGCCAAATCCTACTTACAGCAGAGATGCCTGGCAGACTGTCAAGTTAAAGTAACCACCAATTGTCAAGGAAAAAAAGTTCTTCTGTACCTCTCAAAAGGATGCAACTTTTAAATGAACATATGCTTTTCAGTTCTAGTTCTCATTTGTGTTGCTCTACCAGTTCAAGCACCAATCCGTATTTCTTTCTTTCTTTTTTTTTTTTCCCAATAGGCATTTCTTGCTTTAGGAAATTACTTTTATAGTATTTGCCAAATAATTTTCTAACAGTGCTATTTTTTTCTACTCCAAAGGTTTCTCTCTTCTTCCCATCTCTATCATGATAGATTTAAGAATTCTATTTTATTAGGTTATAAACCTATTTGTCCACAGGTAGTTCCTTTCAAACCTGGCCTCTATCCCTTTGACTTGTCCCGGTGATTCTTGAAGTACTTCCTTTTTCTTGGGAAAATAAGTCATGGGGTAAGCCTGAAATGAACAGGCTGATGAAACAGACCCAACATAAACATTTAAGTGAGCAGGAGTCTAGCCGAGAAACAGAGAATGGAGGAGACACAGAGAGCAGCGGAGATGCAATGAAGAGGCGCCTATGAGATGGACAGACGAACACTGGGCTGCTGCTTTTCTTGTCCCCCCTCCCCCCAACAATCCTTGGGTGACTGTGAGACTGCATCCTTTTTTTTGGGGGGGGGCATCACTGCCTCTGGTGGTTGTAGGCGTTACCCAGTGCCGCTCCTGAGAGCCGCTGTTGGAGCTCAACCGCCAAACCCGCGGGTTGCAGTTCCGTACTCAACCACTTACGCCACCGGGGCTCAGCCCTGAGACTGCATCCTTAGTCACTTCCTAGGCACTATCTTCAGTGTATTTCTATTTTTCTTTTTATCTTTTAAAACAGTTTTTGTTTTGGGGCACCACTGCCTTCTGGTGGTCGTGGGAGCTACCCAGCGCTGCTCCTGAGAGCCGCCGCTGGATTTGACGCGCCAAGCCTGCGGGCCGCAGTCCCGCACTCAACCCCTTACGCCACTGGGACGCAGCCCTCTTCATTTAGGGAAACAAAGAAGTGGCATGGAGAGAGGTCAGGTGAGAAAGGTGTGGGGCAAAGAGGCTCGCTGTTTTTTGCAAGAAACTGGCGCACGGAGTTGACTACACAAGCAGGTGCCGCTATCGCGGTGGTAAAACCAGTGCCCCATCTGTTGCACATCAGGCCCTTTTTGTCGCACGTAATCTTTTCAGAAGCTCTAAATAGAAAGTTTGATTAACAGCCTGACCTGGAGGAACAAACTCCAAATACACCATTCCCCTCACATCAAAAAACAAATGAACACCATCTTGCTCTTTGATCTCACTTGACAAGCTTTACTGGGGCGAGGTGCCAATGGTGCCAATAGACCATGTCTTGTCAACAGTAATGACTTCGGGGAAAAAAGTCCGGGTTGCTTCTGAGGTGTTCTTTCAAAGCACGTCCTGTTTCCACTCAATGCTCTTTTTCCTGGTCAGAACCCAAGACACCCATTTTGCAGTGACCCTTCCCAGATCTTAAGTTTAAAATCGCTTAACCGAGCTTCATGATAGTCCAGGTAACTTCTCCATCTTTTGAATGGTCCGTTGTTGGACACTTCAAGCACAAGTGCACTCATTTTGCTGACATTTTCATCTGTTCAGGAAGTTCACAGACATCCAGAATGAGGTGTGTTATCAATCCGCAGTTCACCTTTTTTGAAACAAAAAAGCTACTGGCACACTTGAGTTTTTCCCATAGTGCTCTTCTCCTTGTAAGCTGTGTTCAACATCCCAACAGTTTCTGCGGCATTTTTCCTGAGCAGAAAACAAAATTTCATAGCTGCATGCTGTTCTCTCATCACAAAAAATGAGCTCTGAGCGAAAATGCTGTGACGAAAACATTCACTGTGAGCAGAGAGCACCTTCCCAGCGACGCCACTGGGTGCACTCAGAGCGAGCTGCTCGATGACTGCCTGGCAGGAACAATACTCCATCGACCAGAGCGTTTTCTGTAGTTGTTGATGCTTTTTTTTTTTTTTTGGGGGGGGGGGGATACCCCCTCATATGGGAACCACTTGCTATTTCTCAGTAGCAGGTACTTGCCTGTTTTTTTTTTTTTTTAATAAGGCACCACTGCCCTCTGGTGGGAGTGGGAGGCCCAGCCTTACTCCTGGAGAGCTGTTGCTAGATTTGAACCGCCAAGCCAGTGGGCCGCAGTCCCACACTCAACCACTATGCCACCGGGGCTCAGCCCTGTTTTTATGTTTTACACTTTTTCTTTTTCAGTGCCTAGTATCCTACTGCACATCGTTTTAGTCCAGTTTTCCCCAAAGATGTAGCTCTCCCATGCCTTCTATGATGAAAATGCTTCTTCTCCATGTTTCCCTATTAGAAAAGGTGACCTCCATTTTTCTTTCAACTGCAACATGACTCTGCTTGGGCCTCTTGAGTCATAATCTAGCTTTTAAACTTAATCTATCTTTAAATTAAAAAGTTTTGGCTGAGCCCCGGTGGCGTAGTGGTTGTGCGCGGGACTGCGGCCCACTGGGATGGAGGTTCGATTCCGGCTCCCAGGAGCAAAGGCTGGGCCTCCTACCCACCACCAGGGCAGTGATGCCTAAAAAAAAAAAAAAAAAAGTTTAAGTTATCTTTAAACTTATACTGTAGAACTTACTCTGTTCTAAACACAATAAACTAAATTCTTCAGAATCTGTAGTGGGCTGAGCGGAGTTCGCCAAAACAGTTATACTAAAACCCTAACCTTGGTATCCAGGGATGTGACCTTACCTGGAAATAGGGTCTCAGCTGAAATAATCAAGATAAAGCGAAGTCACTCTTGATTAGCGTGAGCCCTTATGAACAACAGCGAAAGGAGGGTGACTTGAACGGAGACACAGATGCAAATGCAGGGGGAAGGCAGCCAGGTAACCAAGAAGGTGAAGTCTGGAGAGATGCTGCCGCACCCTAAGAATCACTGCTGGCCCCAGTAACTATGAAGAAGTCTTCAGAGGGAGGCAGCTCGGCCTACACTTTAATTTTGGGTCCTGAATTTCGAGGACTGGGAGTTACTATTTTTTTTTGGGGGGGGGGTGGCATCATTGCCCTCTGGTGGTGGGAGTAGGCGGCCCAGCCTTTGCTCCTGTGGAGCTGCTGCTGGATTTGAACCTCCATCCCAGTGGGCCGCAGTCCCGCACACAACCACTATGCCATCGGGGCTCCGCCTGGAGTTACTGTTTTTTTAAGCCACACTTTTTGGGATTGTGTTACAGCAGGCCTACAAACTAACAAGAGTTCAAATTATAATTGTCTTAGAGAGCATTACATTACCTAAAGATTAATGAATAAAAGAAATGTCAAACTACCCACTGGACATTTCATTTTCATAACATGGTAGAATGGGTTCCCAAACTCTAAAGGGCTAGTTGTTAAAATCAATGAGGGCATTAAAAAAAAAAAACTAATAAAAATAACAGAGCAATCGTGTCTGGGATTCTCATGGAAGTGACTAGGTCTGGAGCGAGTCAAGGGACTCTGCTGCCTAGGTGGTTCTGATTAGTACGTAAAGGAGGAAGGATCGTGTGGGGACAGCCTTAAGCAGTGTGATCTTGAACATTAAGTACTTGGTTGGGGCAGCTCTCATAGCTTTTAGAAAATTCTCTTGCCTAAATATTTTAAATGGTAGGCTGAGCCCTGGTGGCGTAGTGGTTGTGTGCAAGACTGCAGTCCACAGGGTTGGCGGTTCAAATCCAGCAGCAGCACTCCAGGAGCGTGGCTGGACCTCCTACTCCTACCAGGGCAGTGAGGCCACACCAATTTAAATGGTGGTAAGTATACACCACACTTCCGTTATGTAAAGCAGATTCTGAATCAGTGGTTCTCAATCATGTATGCACACGAGGACCTTGAAATAATGCCAGCAAGTAAGGATCCCAGCCCAGAACGACCAAGTCAGAAGTGGGAGCAGAATCAGGTTCTCCACCCAGGAACTGTTGGTGCCTGTTCAGAGTGGAAGACCACTGCTCCATTTTTTCAGAAAAACAGTTTCAGATGAGAGGATGAGAAGAGGATGAAAGGATGAGAGGATGAGAGGATGAGAGAGAGAGAGAGAGAGAGAGAGAGAGAGAGAGAGAGAGAGAAAGTGAATGAATAAATAAATACTGAGGAAAAATTTGGCTTTGCTGCTTTTTGTTGGATTAATTTTGAGATTAACTTCTTCATACTGAAGGTCCAGATGCAATGAAATATATTTGAGGGGGTACCATAAAACGTTGAAGGAAAAATTACAATTCTTTTAAGTACGTATTTCTTAAAAGAACTCTTAAAAGAACTCTTGTACTGTCAAACTGAATTTATTAGGTGTCTCCTCCCCCGATCATCTTAAACTCTACAACTGCATTTCTACATTTTAAAACATTTTCTCTTACCTTTCTAATGGTTGCGACACATATTGTAGAAAGATTTAAAGGATCTATAGCTTCCAATTTCATTCCTTCCTTGAACCACTCCCCACTCTGGTCTACTTCTTTTACCTGAGAATTACATGAAAGCAAATCTATTGTTATAACTGCTGCTCCTGTAGTAACTGCAACATCAACAATGTGAACAAGGTCACTATGTGAAAATACCAAGTGCCTTCTCCTCCCTACCTACCGTTGTAAGTTAATTTTCCATCTAGAAGCAGACAGAATATAGAAGAATGAGCAGAGTTTAACGAAAATTCTAAGGAACACTTGTAACACCTGTGGTCTTCATCCTTTAAGTGAACATGTAATTGTGATTTTCATAGAAAAAGAGCCCCCAACACTCTTTCAAACCTAGTTTACAAATGAGGGGTCTTATAAAAACTTCTTACCTTAGCAAATAAATGTGGTGGTGTATCAAAATGTCCATCCTGTTTCTTTGTAATATCTACAAGGAAAAGTTACATACTAATCTGTCAGCATTTGTGAGAAGACAAAAACCACATGCTTTGAAGGTCTCAAACTCACAAGGTAGGTAATGTCCTAAAAGCATGGCAAAAATACATGCCTTCTACAATTATGGTGATAATATTCTCTTAACAGGCTTTTCTCCTCTGCACACATGTGCAAGTTCAGGGAAGTTACCAGCTCAGAAGCGTGTTCTAATGTGTTCAGTATCCAAATCTATCTGCATTTAACCTTGCTATTTGAATTAATGGAAAGGGGAAGGCTATAACCAAACTGTAGTTGTGACCACAAGTACGCTGTTTTTTAATTACAAGTGGAAGGAATTGATCGGCTAAGTTCAACTCAAACTCAGTGCTGGGTTGATGCTGACTCACAAAGACCCCTGTCCAGCACAGGGCAGAACTGTCACTGTGGGTCGCGCAGCGAAGAGCATTATCTCTCCCCCACAGAAACGCTAGTGGTTTTGAGCGTCAGACTCTGTGGTCAAGAGCCCATGGTGCAACCACTACATTATCAGGAGTTCCGTTAGAATTAATTAGGCTATTAATATGCTAGTGTGAACCATAATTAATTAAGGTAGAACCACCCAGATAACTAGGACACTGCTTTTGAGCTATGCTATTCTTAGAAAAATAGCCCAGTAGTATAATTCTACTTCATAATATTTTCAGTAGAGGTTTTTGTGGACTGTACTTACCAGATCTTTTGAACCGATGGCCTATACTTCGAGACCAACCAATATGATGGATGAGTGGGCTGTGCATGTGGCACCAGAAATCATCAGTTCTATCTTCACTCTCTTCATACACCAATCTCAATCTTCCTCCAATTACACTTTCCACCACTGCGACTCGCGTCCGACACAAATGCCTCTTGTCAACCACTTCTACTCTCATGCAAGGCTTAAAAGGATATTGCATACTCTCGGAGACCTCGAATCAAAAGCAGGTAAAATGTGTTTATAATTCATGACATGTGTACAAAGAGTTTTTAATATTGCATTAAGCAACGAGTGCCCTCACTATATGAAATAGAGCAACTGGTCCACTAAATCAAAATAATTCTTCCAGAAAAATTCTCTGTGATTATTCCCCCCCCCCCGTTTTTTCCTCACATCACTGCCCTGATGGGAGTAGGGAACCCAGCCTTGCTCCTACAGAGCTGCTGCTGGATTTGAACCATCAACCCTGTGGGTCGCAGTCCCACACACAACCACTGTGCCACCAGGGCTCAGCTTATATAGTGCTGGCATTTGTCATCTTTCTTATTCCCTGCAGCAGTCATTTTAAAAAAAAAAAATTTTTTTTTGGAGGGGGGCATCACTGCCCTCTGCTGGGAGTAGGAGGCCCAGTCTTGCGCCTGGAGAGCTGCTGCTGGATTTGAACTGCCAACCCTGTGTGGTGCAGTCCCACACACAACCACTACACCACCAAGGCTCAGCCCTCAGCAGTCCTTTCTAAGGTCTGCGGAAGCTTACCTTCTGGGAGAAGTCAGGTGGAAGTGTTTTGGCACCTGTGAGTCGCTTCACTAGAAAAGCTTTCCAGTTTGTATACTTATGTTGAATAGCTAAAACAAAATAAAAAAGTCACACTTTGAAAAGAAATAAAACTGCTTCACAATCTACTTGAAAAAGTAGCAAATTGTCCTGTAGTTCATAGTATTAAAATTATGACCCAGAGCGATGGAAAATAGATAGAACATACTGGTCTCGCCAGCATGTATATTACATGAGAAATGAAGTATTTTAATTTCAGGATTACTTTTAGTGCTACAGTGTCATTCAAATACTTTAATTGGGGACTCTCACAGCTCTTTATCACAATCCATTCATTCATTCATTGTGTCAAGCACATTTGTTCATATGTTGCCATTTCCATTTTTTTTGCCATTATCATTTTCAAAGCAACCATCTTCTTTCTACTTAAGCCCTTGCTACCAGTTCATTTTTTCCCTCCCTCATGAACCCTTGATAAATTATTTTCATATCTTACATCATCCGCTGTCCCCCTTCACTCTTTTCTGTTGTTTCCCCAGGAGGGGGTTATATGTCGATTCTTGTGATCGCTCCCCTCTTCTCCCTCCCTCTACTCCTCACCTTCCTGCTATCTCTATTCTCATTCTCGGTCCCGTGGGTTTTATCTGTCCTGGATTTCCTGTGTTGTGGGCTCTTATCTGGAGCACTGTACATGTTCTATTCTAATTCAATTTGCAAGGCAGAACTGAGGTCATGATATTGGGGAGGAGAAGTGTGTTTGTTATGCCAACATGGCCACAGAAGATTGGTGGGTCTGTTGTGACGGTATGGCCAATGAACACACGGATGAATTGAAGGGCAGAGATAGGAAGGGCTCGGCGAGTCCCGCCCCCTCTCTTGCTTCTGGATTTTCGGACCAGCAGGCTGCCTTGTTCATCCTGTGCCTCGACCTCCAAGCAACACTACCTGTGGGACACCTAATCGTGGACTGTGTTGCTGTGAGTTGAGGATCCTTCAAGACCTGCTTCGCCCCGCTCCTGGGATATACATCTCTTGAGCTGGGGACTGTTGGACTCTGTCATCTGGCTGACTGTTGGCGACCTGCTCTGCTGTTTGCTGCCTGTGACCAGATAGCCTGGATTGCTCTACAGAGGACTACTCAGCGGCCCTCAAGACTTGAAGGACTGCCAGTCTACTAGCTGCCTCATGCAAGTGAGTTGCACCGAGCAATCTGTACTGCTTTATAGATAGTTAACTGTTCCTTTCTTATCTTATATACCTTTCTCTCTATATAAATATATAAAAAGAATTACTAGTGTCCTGATTTTATTTCTCTAAGGGAACCCTGCCTGACACAAGAAGGCACTAAAGAATGAGAACAAGTTCTATGTTTCATCGGTGCTATACTGTACCCTGACTGGTTCATCTCTTCCTTGTCACCCTTCTGTAAGAGGATGTCAACTGTCTACAGATGGGCTTTGGGTTTTCACTCTGCACTCGCCCTCATTCACATTGATATGAGTTTTTGTTTTGGGTCTTAGATACCCGATCCCAATAGAAACCTCACGATCACACAGGCTGGTGTGCTACTTCCATGTGGACTTTGTTGCTTCTCAGCTAGATGGCTGCATGTTTATTTTCAATCTTTTAAGATGCCAGATGCTGTATGTTTAGATAGCCACGCACCATCAACTCTCTTCACCACATTTGCTTATGTACCCATTTAGTCTTCAGCAATCGTATTGGGAAGGTGGACACCACAAAATGGCAGCAAACCCACCCATTTAAATGACAGAAAACTAGTTACTTACTTCTAGGAGGGACGAGAGGCTTCCCACTGGCTGCACACCAGCCAACAGGGTGGATGTCAGAACCACATATATTGCACCAGAAGTCCAGACTAGAATCATTTTCAAATCCTTCATATCTTAAAAGGGCATTGTAACCTGAAACCAACAACCCATATTTACCAATCACTACAGAAAAAGAAAACTTAAAATGAAGCGAGACATAGTTTTCGACAGCAGCTACCCAACTTTCGTATGCTACTGTATAAAATACTCCCCACAGGGGTGGTAACAGTGTGGAGACTGACCGCTTCCTGAGTCTCTGGTGATGGTTTTGTGGACCACTTGCATAAGAACTTGCATTTCTTAGCGGCCCCCGGGTTACCAGACTGCTCATTTATTCACTATTTCCAGTGAACGGCTTCATTCTCTGAATAGACTGCAATACTATATCCCCTGGAGTAGATTAAGTGGTGGACTGTTAACCTTGAGGTTAGGGATTAGAAACCACTAACTGCTGCTCTGTGAGAAAAACCAAGGCTGTGTGCTCCTGTGAAGATTTACAGTCTAAGGCACCTGAAGGCAAAAATGCAAGAATATTCAATGCTCCTGGATAGGCAGACCAAAGTGTCAATAATACCAAAAATGTTATAAATTCAGTGCAATTCTGATCTAAATCTCAGCCAATTCTTTAGGAAATGGAAAAAATAAAGCAAGAAACCCACAATAAACAACAGTATTAAAAAAATAAAAGCAATGCAGGACATTCTATGATTAGAACTAAAAACAGTTCATAATTTGTTAACTGTGGTTGAGTCTGGTTCATAACTATCATCAAATTACTTCTTAAGTGGCAGTAAGACAGCTTAACATACAACATTAAGTAGATGGAATAAAAATAGAAAACCTGAGATGGAAGTAGAAATAACTCTTCACTATTTAAGCTTTAGAGTTACCTTAATACATGTGATTTAAAAGTCTCAGAGATAAATAACAGGTTTTTTTTTAAATTATGGTGCAGATAATTCAAGAGTTTAGAAAACGCTAAATGTGTCAGAGAAAAGGGAAGGATTGGGTACCGCGGGTAGGTAGAGAGCACAGGGCACTTTAAGAGTGAACAAAGGGACAAGGATGGTAAAGAGGCTGCATGATGGGGAGAGGAAGTCCAGTCATACTGTGGAGTAACTATCACTCGGACCACTGGCATAAGGTGCAATTCATCATTAGTCTTTTTTTTTTTTAGGCATCACTGCCCTCAGGTGGTGGGAGTAGGAGACCCAGCCCCACTGCTGGAATTGAACCTCCATCCCAGTGGGCCGCAGTCCCGCACACAACCACTACGCCACCGGGGCTCAGCCCTCATCATTATTTTTAAAGGCCAACTTCCTTGAACTGCTTAGGTCAAAGAAGACCTAAACATGCTTAAGTAGAAAAATGGAATTAAGATAATCTTTTAGTAAATGCAGTATATTGACAGTACAGTTGCGTAGTGGTTATGTGTTCCGCTGCCAACCCCAAGGTCAGATGTTTGAAACCCTCAGCTGCTCTGAAGGACAGACAAGACTTCCTATTCCCTTAAAGGGTTATTCGTCCTGGAAACTCCGAGCGGGCAGTTCTACCTGTCCTATGGGGTTGCTTAGAGCAGGGTATCTGGGGGAGAATGGCTGAAGAGAATAAAAGAACAGGTCAGACAGCTTGTACTGTAACCAATGACAAATTGTCTTACCCTAGTGACTGCCCCTCCTCCAAACTTCTACAGCGCCCTCCTACACAACTCACTGAATTTACTCAGGAGGAACAATGGATTAAGGAAATTATCAACACCTGTTTACTTAACTCTTGGTACCATGAACTTTTTGTTATTTTTCCCAGTTTTCCACAGCATTTCCTTACTGTAAGATTTGGAAAGTTTCTGCTGATGGGACAAATCCAACAAGAGTAGTTTTTACATTTAAAATAGGTGAAACAAATCAACTAACCAACCAAACACACAAACAACTATATGAAGTTCAAATTTCAGTGCTTACAAATAAAGTTTTATGGGAACATGGTCATATCCATTCTTTCATGTAGTGCTGTGGCAGATTTCAAGTCAGTGGGAGAACTGAGTAGTGGTGGCAAGAAATGATACAGCACATAGCTATTATAGCTGAAAACATTTACTAGCTGATGCTTTACAAGGTATGCCAACTCTTACTCTATGCCATATATGTTGTTTGGCAGTGCTTAAAAGGCAGTACATTTTCCTACAAAAGGTAATAAAACATCATTGACATGTCCCAGTGAATAATTATTCATTTTTTTTCACCTGCTAGTTTTACAATTCCAGCAATCCAGAATACTTTGGTAGGGAGGCTGCAGTCTGTATTGGGAACTTCTACTCTCACATTTTCTGAGATATCACCCCAGCAGGTTCCCATAGGTGCCTGTATATAAAAAGGATTAAATTAACACCTCTAAAGCATATTCACAAGCAAGTATTATCATGACATACAACTGGTACTTTACTTCATTCGTTCTTCTCTGAAATATAAATTTATTCTCCTTTTCACAGAATTCTATTTGGGAAGAGCCAGTGTCAATGTCAAGCTCAAGCTGCAGAGAACGCACAAAAATTAGAAAACACATCCATGCCTCAAATTTCAAGTCCGAAGACTTGAACAGCAAGTTTTGTAAAGCTGAGTCACAAACACAGTTAACAGATTTTACAGGATAAAGCTGATTTCGAAACATTTTAATTTGCGGTTCATGCTGAGTGTGCATATTTTACCCTGACCTTTAATTTTAAAGAACAGAAAGGACAGAAAAATAATTCCCATCAGAAAGGTAACTTCCAATAACACAAACAGGAGAAGCAAAGCTAACCTATTTATTATTTTAATTTATGTTAATTTCACAGACTATAGTCTGCTAAAATAGACACTGAGTAAAATTTAATATGAAAGTAAAGTTGAAAACACTGAGTGAAATTTAATATGAAGGTAAAGTTGAAAGAGTTGTTCAAGAGGTATATATGCCACAATAAACTGCTAACAGATTACTTCTAAATCTCTCATACAGGAAGGACTATAAACAAAGAGAAACCTTTCAGTGGTAATCATTAGCCTCTGTACCAAGTGGCTAAAAAGGGGACAAGAAAAATGATTATCACAGAGTTTTCCAAGTCTAACACATGCCCCTAAATTACAACTACCATTACATTTTAAGCCAAAAAACTCAAGGCAAAATCGACAATTATTTGGTATTTATGCAATGGTGATAAATTAATTCAAATAAATGGATTTAAGAATATAAATACTGGTTCAAAAGACCTGATAATTTGAACAAAGCAAAAGACAAAATAGCCTCAAATCTCACACATGAGCAACCAACGACATCCAGGAGTTACATCTGGAACACTGGGCCAATGTCTTTTACGTAAGGCCCCTCATTTTTTGCTAGATGCTACCTCAGCAGGAGGATTAGCCTAGAGCACAAACATACACAACCCCTAGTCTCTCACTAGTGTGTGTAGTTTTTGAAAGGGAGAAACAGAATACCAAGTTAATACTACTAAACTAGGGTAAATTCTAGGAACCCATAACAGCATCAATTAATGGCTGTAAGTTTTATGTAGTGAGCAATCAATGCATCTTAATAACTCGGAGACAGGACTAATCTTAACTACTTCTGTTTTGGAAGGGTACATATAAACCAGTCTCTGTCAGCTTCGCAAAAGATAACAATCTACCACTCTTTTTTTTTTAAATGAAAGATGGCACCCTTCTGGTTCTGCTACCTCCTTCTATATCATTCTAGACTGTAGGGCCATCCCTATTGCCAGCAGGTATGATCAGAGAAGGAGAGCCTAGAAGGAAGATAGCAACACGGATTACGGTGACAGGTATCAACACAAAACCCAGGTAGTAATTTCTGTGAAGATGAACCAATTAGAGCAGATAGACAGAGTTACATGTAGAAGGTGCATTAAGGCAGAGAATCCAACCCCCCCTTTGTTTGGCTGCCACGTCTGTGAATTTGGCATCTTTTCCTTGAGAAGAGTCAGGGCTAGGCTGCACTGCAGACAAGTCTGGGGTCAGAAGTTGGCACACTGCTTCATGAATTTGGACAGAACTTCCTTGGAGTCTAGCTATGACAATCAGTCATATGGACAATTAAAAAAAAACAACCCCCAAAAACTGTTGTTTGAAGCAATAAAGTTTAATCATACTTTACTAAAGAAAGTAAAGTGTCCATGTGTTCATTTAGAAAAATGAAGTTAAGTTCACTTTAAGGGGATATTATATTTTGGTCCCTACAGTCTGGATTGGTATAGGAGAAAGTAGCAGAAAGTGACATTTGTTCTTGCCTGTAAGGTTGTGGTTCTGCTAGGCCCTCTTAAACCAATCCATATGGTTCACTCTGAATAAGGAAAAAAAAATGAAGAAACAAGAAGAAAAAGAGAGCACCAGTTACAGCAAAGTATGTGCTCAATGTGTTGAAGTAAGTTCATTCAATAGATATATCTGCCCTTTGTTTAAAATAAATATTCTTAAGTGTGGAAGACTAAATGACCCAGGGCTCGACAGCCATCTTCATCCAAGTCATCTGTCTTCTTGTGCTGGCAGGAGGGATACCTCTGAAAGTCTGGATTGGCATAGTAGGAACTAGCAGAACCATGATTTACAGGTAACAACAAATTTACCTTCCAGACTCAGGACGGAGGTCCACCTCAGGCTCCTCCCAAACAAAGAAGGTCTGCTTCACCACTTCCTGCTCCAGGGCCACTTGTGGGGACTATCTGGGAGCGACTCTCCTTCCCTGCAAGGTAAGCTGTCATCAGGAAGGTCCTACAGGATAAGGCCAAATCCAAAGGCTTGGGGCTCCCCAACACAAATGTATGACATTCTTCCACCTGACGAGCGGACTCTGACATGAGGCAGAAGTCTTACTTTCTTCACTTTAAGAATATTCCTAGAGAGTCTAACAGTCCAGGTGGCTACTGTTTGCTCTCAGAAGGCTTGATAAGCCACCCCCATACACACACACACCATGGCTTGCTGCAGAAATACAGGATTCCCTCCACAGAGCTGCCGGCCTGTAACTCTTCATAAGCACACATGAACTTCAGTATTAACAGAGTATGAATGGGAAGAGGTTAACCGTCCTGATGCTGAACCTAAGTAATCAATCAAGACTCCATTCCAACAGTTAAATGTGGCAAGTCTAAGAAAAGCTACCATTAAAGTAATTATGGCCAACAGGTATATGATACTAGGATACTAGGGTATCCTAGGAAAGAAAGATAAAGTATTACTTGGCTTAGGAAACACTGCAGAATATTAACCTGAAAGAAGTCAGAATTTCTAAAGACTGTTTACTGAAATCAGTATGAAACAGAAAATGGTTTTTCCTTCTTGCCAGATTTGATACCAGAACATGTTTTTCTGCAGCTGTGGCAGCAGAGAGATGGCCGTGGCAGGATGGGTGAGGAGGAGCTGCAGGGCCTTCAGTGCAGATATGAGTAAGGGTGAGAGAATGCCATGTCCCAGTCAGAGGAAAACAAGGGGCTACTAATTTCAGAGGCATAAGATAGTTCAAAATAACCTCTTTAACCAGAGACATTGCAACATTGTTTAAGAATGAGAAGGTTCAAGTAGAAAAGCAGTGAGTACTTTAGTAAGTAGACCAAACTGAAGAAAATATTCTATATTTATTCCGGCATCCTTTAAAAGACTGTTTTGAAAGGGCTCAGTCTGCTGCTGGCCTGCAGAGCTTCTCTGCTGTCAGGCACACTTGTGAACGCGGGCAGGGCAGCGCCTAACAAGCCCCAGAAACAGATTTCTGGTCATTTTCTTTAGAAAACAATTCCACAATCTAGTATGAGGAAAAGCAAAGGTCCTAAAATGTACACGAAGTCATACTATCTACCTTCAACTTGTAGAGGGGGCATGTGCGTGTGCGCGCGCGTGTGTATGCACAGGTACTCAAGCCTAAGGAAAAGCAATTGCACTTGAAAGTGTATTTTACTAACACATATGTATATATAAAAAGAATATATTTTACTAATAAGTACACCCAGTTTTAGTAAAGATACATCATTACCACACACAAAATCAAAATGCTTGTCTTTTTATTTTCCTGACCAAAATTCCACACATTTACATGTTGCAAACAAACACAGATAAGCTTATCCTCTTGAAAAAGTTGCCTATGTGGGTCAAGGCAAAAAGAAAAGGAGGTCCTATCACATAAATAATACTAGGTTGATCTGTGGCAGCACAATGGGCACATTAATAAAATCCGTTTAAGTTCACCAGTGTACAGATACTTTTTTTGTACAAAATTATAATTACTTTCCAGGGATGAAAAATCAGAAGAATGCCAGTATTTTTGGTCTTAGCAAGGGCAGTGTAGTCTAGATCAGAATATACAGCAATTCAGGCAACAAAAAGGAAAAATCTGAAGTTCGTAAATGTGTAATTGAAAAGATAGGATTTTAGCTTTCCCATAGCTTTGTGTATATTGGATATTAATACACTTGAACCTATGATGAGGAAAGAAACATTTCCTTTGATTGTATAAGGCAAATGAGGGGAAATAAAGTGCACACACAGGTGAAACATTAGTCTTAGGAACTAAAAATCAAGCAAATCATTATGAACGCATCAAAGCTAGATAACCTGAGAAAATATGGATCAACAACAAAGTTCTTTGGGATTATATTATTTCCGTGACTTGAGAAAAACCTCCCCAGATCACCTTACCAGCAAGAAAGAAGTTTGTAACGGGCCAGGAGCCAAGGATCTGGCCTCTCACTCTCCACCTCAGAGAGACCAGCTATGCACCTTCCTCTCATACTAGTTATGTTGAGGGATGGGGTGATTGTTTGAGAAAAGGGCAGTTATGATGCTTGGGGAGGGGGGGCAGGGGGGACTCGAAAACTACCACCCAGGTAAAATGAAAGAAATGCCAGATATACGGTAATCAGAATATACAAATTACTAAGAAGTAGGTATAGTGAATGGCAATTTGGACTTGATTTCTGTTGTTGATTACATTATAAACATGCACTGTCTGTTGACACCGTTATACATGAGTAAAAGTTATGGTGTATTATAGCAATTAACAAGAGAATATATACCTATGATGTAATTTGCAAAACCTTTATTCTCAGAAGAGAGGAAATGCATGCTCATAAAAGTCCATGGTTTCAGAACTAATCACAGTAATATACAAGTCTTGGAAGACTGATGACATAGGAAAGGATTTTGTATTCTCACTAGCACCTGACAACAAGTATTCTAAAAATCCTACGATACTAACTCTGAGAGACCTAGAAACCATCTCAGGAGGAAAATCATGAGGAGTCAACTCAAAGGGACAAAATTAAGCATAGTATCAGGTTTGATCTCCTAGACCAATAGCTTTAAAAGAATGTGTTGGCTAAGGTAAGAATGCATCAGAGAATAATCAATACAAGTGATTCCCATTTGATAAGGAGAAGCTAGTTAAGAAAAATGAGCCGAAACATACTGGGTCCAGATACCTCAAAGATAGATGCCCCACTTCTGAGTGAGAAAGAGGAAGTGCCAAGATTTCATCTTAATCACGTGACTAAGATGAGGCGCTTTAAACTCTATGATATAGAGCACATAACTGTATAAAATGCAAAGCCAACTTAAAATAGGTTCATTTCACTATTGTAGTGCACGTTTTCCTATAAAGAACTTTCATATAGCGCTACTACCCCTAAGATATGGACAATAACAACACATGCTTTTCAGAAGCTGAAATGCAGTGTATTCATACCCTGGCATTATTTATGATGCTCCAACAAGGAAACATTAATTTATAAAGACCCGAGGAGAAATGAAGGCCATTCAGAAGGAGGCAATGGACAAATGTTCCAAGATTTTGGGATAAAAGAGTTACTGTAACTGAGCATTAAATCTAATTCCGACTTTCTTAGCTACATAAAAGACATTATCCCAAGAAAGGAGAGTGAACAATTTGCTTTATCTTGCTCTTGAAAGCTGTTGTTTGTGTAAATATAATGTGCCTCACATAAGTGACACTACTACCAACATCGCCGCAAAATAAATCACATACTTCATAGACTGGGATCAAATATTTAAGATCCTACTTAGTTTGGTTCAGATAATTGGCATGCCACTAAAGGCAGGGAAACAATGAACATGTTTGGGTTTGATTGAGATCCCTTGCTGGCCACAAGTTTGGATTTCCACATCAGAAACCCCTGTGCTTTCATTCTACTATTTAAAAGTAAAGTCCTCAGTAGAACATTAAATACAAACAAAAGTTTCTGCAATTAAAAAAAAATTCTTAAAAAAAGAACCTTTCAATGTACATTAAAATTATAGTTTAATATGTTCAGCTCTTCAGCAGATACATTTCAAGACAATCCTGAATTACTTCAGATACTGTGTAATAATCTACTTGCTGAAAGAACATCTTTCAAAGGGCTTCCCCCAAGAGATGTACCAGATTTGAGCTTGTCATAAGCAATATCAATATTTTGTTTCTGTGATTTTTACATTTAGAGGAAAACTAACAAAATGAAAAGTGCATCTTTTAAATTGTCATGTCAAATAAAAAAATTTGGGTCACACACAAAAGGGATGGTTTCTGGGGGTGGGGTGGGGCATCACTGCCCTCTGGTGGTTGTGGGAGCTACCCAGCACTGCTCCTATGAGCCGCCACAGGATTTGAACTGCCAAGTCCGCAGGCTGCAGTCCCGCACTCAACCACTTACGCCACTGAGGCTCAGCCCAGGGATGGTTTCTAATACTAAATTGAACCATACAAAGATCGTCACTGTGTAACTGGCTGTATGTACACAAGCACTTCCACGTAATCCAACAGAACACGAAAAGTGGGTGAGACTAGTACTTTCCTTTGTTTGAAATTATTTCAAACTAATTTTTTCATGAGATGTCTTACTTGTAAAGCCTCCAGAAATTTTGAAGTGTTACTAATTAACAAATAAGTCTTCCCATACCACACATAAAACCAAGACCCTCCAAGGGTAAGACGCTTAGGTGTTACTGTGCCTTCAGAAGGCAGTAATGACTGAGCACTTCAAACTAAGGTCAGACATTGTATACTCACATGTTTGAAACAGGTAACTGGAGCTGCTATAAAGCTATTGCTATTGATGTAGTTCCCCCAGCTGAAACCTTCCATGGAGATGGCTATGGAAACAAAAGGAATTTAGATGTATTATAGCTCTCAATGCTTTTACTTACAAGAAGGCTAATATTTAGTCCCACAGTGGTGCAAACTTTATGTACTTGGTTGCTATTGAAACTGGCAGTTCAAATCTATACAGAGGTGTGGTGGAGGGGTGATGTGCTTTCAGAAAAAAAAGTCCTTTGAAAGAGTTTATTTTGTTTTTAAAGACCAAAGAACAGTTGCTTAGCAAGTCACGTTTGCGAACAAAATGCAGTGACGTCTTCTGAAGACAACACATGCTCTGTAGGAGTACAAGCCCTCCAGGTGTGAGATGCAATGCAGGGCTGGAGGCAGATGCCTGGGAAGGATCATGCCTGCTATGGCTGCTTTTGCTTTCTTCCCACCTCTGTGACTATCTACCACCTACTGCCTCCACTGGGGTTTGCAACAGCCTCAGCACCTATGACCTTTCTTGCTTTCATACTTCTCTTTAGCAATTTTCTGGTAGTAACAACCCTTTCCTCAATTTCTTCCTTTTTATCTACTCTCCTCAACCCATCTAAGTCCCTGTATCTTTGCCTACAATTTTTTACATTGTTCTCTACTTTTGTGAAGATATTCAGTACTTGAGAATGAATAAATAAACATCTATATTAAAGAGATTTCCAATTAAGGTACAACTTGAGAATCCACATATTTTCTTCTTGGGCAATTTACTGAAACCTAATCACCACCAGGCAGTCGAGCATTATAGTGTATTAAATAGGGCACTAATAATAGCTTAATTAAATAACCCCCCCCCCAAATTAAAATGTCACTAATTAAAACCTGATACTAAACCAGTATCAATTTTTCTTAATACAGCCCCCATATTACCTGCTTTTGTCTTTGCTTGACTTTGCAAGGTGGCTTGATACTGAGCATATGCAGCTAGTTTAGCTACTAAAGGCTGCTTCTGAAGAACTTTTGCTTTCTTTGTTGGAGGCTTACCCTAAAACAAGAAGAGTTAAGTAAATAGGATTCTTTTTGCCACCCCCTCCCTGCCCACCATTACAATGAACTTGACTGCACACTACACATTCTGCTGAAGTAAACATTGAGGGTTTAGAAAATTATTGAAGCAGAGAAAAACATACAAGGAATTTTAACGTGAGATTTTTTTTTCTGAGTTCTGCTACAATGTAGATATCTAACATGGGTAGCAGAGCTGGCACAGACTAAAATAGCAATATGCAAATTAATATGTTAATAAAAAATGACATCCCATAGATGTTAAGATATAGACTGTGGTGGGTACTTGATTCTTTCTTATAGGAGATAAAACCAGTGGTTATTCACTCATGCAGGTTGCCAAGCATTGCTATTTATATGGTAAGAAAAGATAATTTAATGTTCAAAGAGCAAGTGACTGAGGTGTATACCTTTAGTGTTAACGCAAAAGATCAATGACAAAATGATCATGGGCCAAATTCACAGTGTGACAAACTGCCATCCATTTGGGTACAGACCACTGCTCAGGATCTTTAGGTACTGTCTCTCTGAAATATAGAAATACATCTGAGTGATGTATTTCCTTACTTTGAGGGATTTAAATAACCCTCTGAGTGCTATGTAATGATCACAGTCATAAGTTAAAGGAGATTAAGAAACATGTGATCACCCGAGTACAATATGACAAAAATCAATGCATGTTATACCCTTCACAAAGTTGTTTACATGCTACAACAGTGACAACTGAGTCAAACAGTTAGGTCTTGTGGCATTTTATAGGTACTGATGTACATTTAAAGAAAGATTGTTTTCCCCATACCATAAAAAGTTAATTTTTAAAAAATGGATAACTAGTTTACATTTAGCTAAGGCACAAAATGAGCCCCAATCAAAACTCCAAATAAATAATGTTGGGAAAAGAAAATCACTTCTCCCCAAACATTCAAAGCTCTACCCCTCGATGCTGCCTTAAAGAAAACAAGAGGGAAAAAAACAAAAATAGTTTCAAGTTTTGTTTATAAAAAGAAATCTACTGATTTTAGAAAAAGAGTAAGCACTTCTATATAACTTATACAAATAGCCCCAAAAATTATTTTTAAGGGTATGCCTTGCCTATTTGTAACACTTTTCAATCTCACACATTGAACAAATGTTGAGACTCACGCATTTCCTGAAAAATGCAGGTGGCAAAATGGTAAGTGGCCAACGGGACAAGGTGGAGTGCAGTGAACCACAATCAACTGACAGGTCAACAGTGACAGCCACAGAAGTAACGGATAAAGAAGGAGAAGGTTTCTGTACCGTTACCTGAAGTCTGGCCAAAATGCTTGCCTTCTTGGAGTTTGACGAGTAACTTCTTGAACATGAAACACTGCAGAATCGTTTGGTTTTAGAGTAAAAGGCATCTCGCACGCCAACCATTCCACACATCTCACAGGTAGCTAATTCACAAAACAAACACAGTGTTGTTGCATGCAGACAATCCTTTTTTAGGATCATGTTTTCACCTAACAGTTTAATAGCTTTTTTTTTTTTTTTGGCATCATTGCCCTCTGGTGGGAGTGGGAGCGCCAGCCTTGCTCCTAGAGAGCTGCTGCTGGATTTGAACCGCCAAGCCCGTGGGCCCCAGTCCCGCACTCAACCACTATGTCACCGGGGCTCAGCCCGTGAGAGGTTTTTTTTACAAAGGGTCAAAAGAAGAAACACCCGCACCCAAGTGAGTCTGCCTCCAACAGTTCCTGGCCACTCACTGGTGGCCTAATATTCTTGTGTAGACTGAGAGCCAGAGAGTGCAGAAAACGTCTAAGGAATGGTTCTGGTACTAGAGGAGGGAACCTCCTGCCTTAAAAATCTCGTTCAACTCTGCAAGTGTGGTTCTAGGCGCACTTCCTGTTACACAGGGCTGTAGTATTTATCAGTGAATTTACGGTTCGATCAAGTTCCTCAAAGGCTCCTTGTCTCCTTTTCTACCTGTGGAGGGTAAGTAGGCCAAGCCCAGAGATCTCACACGGCACCAGTGCTACGAACCGCCCCTGAAAAGGACAAGGCAGGCAAAGTGAAGGCTGTATATACTCACCCATACCAGATTTACCATCTGGGTAGGTGTATACCTGCCCATTGTTTTTGATAATCGGGAGATTAGAAGGTAAAGGAGCAACTTCTTCTTCACTCTCCTCAGAGCTGGAGCTGCTACTCGTATCCTCACTGCAGCTGTCATAACCGTCAAACATCCCGAACACGTCTCTGCTCTTCCTTTCTGCTCGTGAAGAATGCTCAGTCTTAAAAGTAGAAAAAACCAACAATACATGACAGAGCACCCCCAAGTGCCCCCTGAAAGACCTGAGCTCAAATGCCGGTAAGGAATATTTGGCTCATGATAACCCTCAGCCTTGAGAAACGTTTTCTTTTGAAAATGAAAGCATTAATTTTTCTCAAATGGAGCCCTTTACTTCTCCAAATCCATCAGTTATTATGTAATCAGAAATAACAACAAAAAACAACAGAAAAGACACTGAATCTGAACCAGATGATCATCTTGCAATTCATGCTTAATCTTAATCTCCCTGGTCATTTCTCCTATGAAAAATAAGACATGAGATCAGATGGGTTTCTCAATTTGCCTTTCATCTCTAAAATGATAAAATTTGACACTAATTTAGAGTATCCTGAAACTAGAGACGTCTTCAGAATTACAAGGAGCCCTGTGAATCATGCAGTGGGCGGCCATCTGAAAGGTCAGTAATTCAATGTACTTAGCTCCTCCTCCAGAGGAAGATGAGGCTGTCTGTCCACATACAGATTTGTGGCCTGGGAAACCCCAAGGAGCAGTTCTTCAACTTCAGTGGTTCTCCACCCTCCTCATGTCACCACCCTTTCACACAGCTCCCCATGTGGTAATGATCCCACCATCACACTGTGCTCATTGCTACTTCATCGCTGTCATTTTGCTGTTACGAATCATTATGTAATGATCTGAGATGCAGGATGTATTAGGCGACCCCTCCCCCAAAGAGGTCACAACCCACAGTTTGAGCACCGCTGTTTACTTTGTCCTGTAGGGTCCAACCACTGGATGGCAGTGATTTTGTTTTCTGGGGTGTGTGTGTGTGTGAAATCATAGTGATTATTTGAAGTATTACCTGAAGGTCTTTAATCTGCGAGAAAATTTTTACATATTAACTATTTCAAAACATTTAAGATATTCCCAGTTATAACCCATTTTATTTTCTCTTCATTAATATGATAATTACCTTTAAAAAAATAACAGTAATCATAACAATTTCCTTTTGAAGGAAAGTATACAGCTATCACACCATCTTTGGTGACTGCTAGTTTCCTGTGTCTCTTACAGTAGGTGTTCCTTTACTTAATCCACAAACAACAAAAAACAAAGATTAACTTTGCCCCCCAAATAATTTCTCAAACTCCAGGTTTAGTGAGAAAAGAAATTTAAAATGTAATGAAAAGAGAAAAAAAGATGAATTATCTGAAATGAAAGACCAAATCAAAGCAAACAACCCCTCTGGATCAACCAAACAGGCAATGAATTATGACCACAGAGAAGAAAACTACTGATGAGCCTAGTCTATGCTTATCGACTCACTGTATGTGTAATTTCTTTGCTAGATGGCTTAACTTCTTTATGGTACTCTATGAACAACCAAATAAAGTTGAAACATTTTGTGAAGCCGGACATAACAAAACCACCCCACATGCACCTCTTAGCTGAATGAAATAAACTGAGATCAAGAAACGCTTGCATGAAGATGAGAAACAGATTCCCTCTTGTGTCAGATATTAGTATGAAAGCACCAAAAATGGCTTCTTAACCCACACTGGAAATATTGAAGGATGCAAAAGCTCACGAACAAATTCCGCTTTTTAAAAATTTCATTTTCCACGAACTTTTTGGAGCCCGCTACATGTCCATAGGAACACTACCACTTAACGCCTCTCGCTTTCAAAATTCTCATATACACACACTTTCCAAAGAATGTTTAGAAACAGATTGTGGTAACAATTGTACAACTCTGAATGATTTGACTGAATTATGGAATGATACATGTATTAACTCCCAATTACTAAAAAAAAGGGGGAACGATGTCAAGAAATCCAGAAAGAAAAACAATGGTTGGAAACTGTGGTAGCAATCATACAATTCTGCTTGACACGACTGACCTGTGGAATGATATTATACATATATGAACTTCCAATTAATAATTAAATAAGAAAATATACTAATTGTGATGATTGTAGAAATTTTGCTGTAACTGTACTAAGTCGTATATGTGATTGTATGTCAATAAAATGATTTTATTTTTTTAAATTAAAAGAGAGCAAAACCCAAAGCAAAACAAAACAGAAAGAAAAAGTTCGTGATCATTTTAGAATTATGATCCTTGTTCCTCCCATAGTTTTCCCTAGCTTGGTGTCCTGTTTTATTCACGAAATCTGGTTCTGACTTTCAGCCAAGTCAGTCCTTTGAGGACTAAGGAGTACTGACCCAAGCCACAGTATTTCCACTTGCTTCCCATCCATGTGCAAGCATGACAATGCATCAAGATGACTGAAGAAGGACTGATGCGTACGTATCATGTATTATGGTATCAGTGACTAATATTGCTTACAATGGGCTTCCACGAAGACTTTCTTGGAACAGGCACGGTCAGAATACTCCCTAGAACTGAAGGCAGTCTAGAGTTTGCCTCACATACTTTGATCGGGAGGACATCGTGCTGGGTAAAGCGGAAGGCCAAGGGTAACGGGGACTGAGACCCTTGGGAAGACATGCTGACTGAGGCTGCCTCAGTCAGCAAACATACAACGACAACCACGAGGAGGAGACAGGGCCAAAGCACTGCTCTGGTCTGCTACCACGCGGGGTCTATGACTTAGAACTGACTTGATGGAACCCAACAAAAACAACCTTCAACTATTTCTTTAAATCAAATCTAACGTCAAACTACCAAAATTCACTCCCATGGATTTCTTCCAAGTCTGCTGAGGGGCAGAGGGCAATGCTTTTTTAATTAACCGAGTGGGCAAGAATTTCGGACAACAGATAAAAGTGATGAGAGAGTCCGACAGGGCCATCTGTTAAGATTCTGCAGTGAGAAAAGGTCTCAGTCAAGAAGTATCTGAGGACCAAAGTAGGAGGCCATTGGAGTAACCACTGCTGGTAAATTACAGACACAGGAAAACAGTCAAAGGATTTCTGTCTGGAGAAAATGCGGCACTTTAGAGGCCTATAAAGGCCTGCATGGCTGGGGCTTTGTGAACAGAGCAGGTCCTCAGAGGAGAAACTTGTAGCCAGACCTCAAGTGCTGGCTGGGGCAGGCAAAGAGACTGAGATTTTTTTACCCTGAAGGCATTGGGAGGACATGAAAATATGAGACAGCTTCAGAAAATTCACTAAAAAATGGAATAAAAAGATATGAAAAATATCCTTTTTTGAAGTCATTACTACAGTGTCTGGTACACCCTTATCGTATACATTCGTGTATAAGCCAAGTCTTTCAGCACATTTTAAATGCAGTTTTTGTGGTAAAATTGGATGCCTTGGCTGATATACAGGTCAGCTTATACTAGAGTACACATGGTAATACACACAGCAGACTATAGTTTTAAGTGCTAATAAATTCCCCTCAATTATCTCCATGTAGATGTGACCTTTAATATAGTTTTCATTTAAGTCTGTCCACTTTATAGCTAGATCAGATAGCAGCTAATGTGTATTTTATAGGCCTTTAAAATGGCAACCCAGAATATGTAATTCTGACCCTACTTGAAACTTCAGGGGGTTATTATGAAAATCTTGGTTTTAATAATTATGTTATTAACATTAAACAATACACACACACACACACACACACACACCAAGGTCAAGTAAGTTTGGGCCATTCTAACTTCAAGGACTTCTGGAGTCATTCATCTGCTTATGAGAATTCTCATGAGAAACTAAAGATCTAAGTAAATGAAGTGATTTTCATGGATGAGACTAATTCACTTACACATTCAGTGTAAGCCAAACAAAATAATGAAAGATATTTGGGTAGAAAGGAATTCACATGATATTTGTATTAGAGTTTAAATTCTGAGCATCTCTTTGTGCATAGGACTATGGATGGCAGTGACTGCCCCAAATCCATTCTTTCTGATAATTTGTCAAAGATGTACATAATCTTACCCTTAGGCAGTATCTGGGAAAGAGATGTACATAATCTTACCCTTAGGCAGTATCTGGGAAAGTAGGTTACCTTCACCCCTTTCCTAGATAGCCCAGGCATTCTCTTTGGAGAGCTTGTCTGGGCGTATCCCTGATGGAAGTCGCCACCTTGGGGAGAGTACAGTGGGTCATTGTCATGAGTCTTATTTGCCCTGTCTTGGTCGCAAGGCCCTGGACCAATCTTGCAAGCCTTTCTATCTGTTAATGTACACGTTCCAATCATAGTCCTCCTGTGTTCCTGTTCTGTAGTCCCCTTTAACTGTGATGTACTGATCTGCTACCAAGCAAGAGTAGGTGACACTCTCCTTTGTTCCATGCCTTATTTAGCTAGACTCTGAATTCTTGGATGTCATTTTGATCTTGTGCTAATGGCCAACTTCATCTAGATGCTATCTTTGTCTCTCTCTTTTTTTTTGGCATCACTGCCCTGGTGGGAGTAGGGTGCGCAGACTCGCTCCTGGAGAGCTGCTGCTGGATTTGATCCACCCACCCCATGCAGTTCCGCACACAACCACTGTGCCACTGGGGCTCAGCCGTCTTTCTCTCTTAAGAATAGATGTTCTCCTTAATTTATATAAGATGGGCTATCTTTTGTACTCTGAAACAAATGAAAAATTACATTGAATAACCAAAACAAACCTGGAAGAAAATAAACACAAAAGAGAAGACTCTGGACTCCAAGTCTTAGATAGACAAGTGATTATGACAGGGTGCAAAGGCAATTCAGTGAAAAGATGGTCTTCTCATGAAAAGGCGTTCGAGTAATTAGATAATCACATATAAAACAAAAGTTGATAATCTTTACATCATATACAAATTAACTAAAATTGGAATAAAGGCCTAAAAGAGCTAAAACTATAAAGAATTTTTTAGTATGCCTAATAGAAAATCCTTATAACCCCGAGTTAGGTAAAAATTAAAAAATCTAGATGTGACACCATACACGATGCATAAAGGAGGAAAACGAATAAGCTGAACTTTATCAAAACAAACCACTTCTCTTTGGAAAACACAGTCCAGAAAATGCTAGTAGTCATGATTGCTCATCACTCTTTGATACAACTGAACTATTGAGCTGTATATTTGAATCATGTCATAATAAAATGATTTATTATGAAAATAAAGAAAATGGTAAGACAAGTTATAAACTGGGAAATATATATACACTATATATTTATATACACACACACACACACACACCCAGTAATGTATTTGTATTCAGAATTACAACTTTCAATATTCATAATACAATTAATAATCTAACTTAAAAATAGAAAGGGGCAAGCAAAGATCTAAACACTTCTCAAAGATAGTTGGATGGCAAATAAGCACACGAAAATACACTGAACACAGAGACTCACCACCATCCTCACCCAAACTCCCTGCCATTACGTTAGCTCCTACGGGGTTCCAAGGCTGCAATCAGGGGCTGTTGGCTTTGAACTGACCTGGCAGTGGCAGCAGCCCAGTGTGGAACCACTATACCACCACTCAGAAAATACAAACTAAACCCACAACTAACTCTTGCTCTATATGGATTAGAATGGCAACAAACAAAACTGCTTGTTTTCTCTCACTGCCACGAGTCAACACCACCCCCCAGTGACCTCTGCGCGTTTCTGAGGCTGGGACTGCACAGTAAGTGGAGCGGTCTTTCTCCCGAGGAGCGGCTGCTGGTTTCAAACTCCTGAGCATGTGGATTGCAGCCGAAGGGCGTTACCACAACCAGGGCTCCTGCGGACTGACATGACTTACGACAAACGAAGCGAACTACAGCTGATCAAACGCAGCTCAGAAATATGAAATACCTTATACACAGAGCACTTTGAAAAACTGGCAGAATTCTTATGTAATGAAAGCAAGTCTGTCACTATCATTGCATTCCCAGGTATTTTACCTAGAAGCGCATGAAATGTATAGATGCTCAATGACTTACAAATGAATGGCTTTAACAGCCCCAAACTGGAAAAGGCTAACTACACAGATAAATTGTCAACATATGGACAACGGGGGGTTGGTGGGTGAGGCAACAAACACATTGAATAGTGTACGATGAGAAGAGGTAATAACAATTTGTAAGTTATTAAGGGTTCATGGGGGAGGGGGAAGGGGAATGGGAAATATGAGGAGCTGGAATTAAAAAAAAAAAGAACTAGAGGAAAGGGGCAAAGAGGAGCTTATGCCAGGAGCTCAAGTAGAAAATGTTTGGAAATGAATGTGGCAACATGTGTACAAATATGCTTAATTCAAATGATGTGTTGAATGTTATAAGAGCTGTTAGAACCCCCAATAAAATCTATATTAAAAAATATGTATCAGATGACTCAAATAATTCAATTTTGCCTCTTTTCAATAAATAAACTATTGCTCTAAATGACATGGATTGCTAGTAAATTAGTTTTTCTGAGTGAAAGGCAGACTACACCCCCCAAAAAGGCAGATTGTATTGGCCCACTTATGTAAACTTCTAGAAATTGATCGTTAATGTATTAAGATATGAAGCAGACCAGTAATTACCCTGAGAACTTGGGGGATCAGAGGCATTTTAAAGGGTTATAAGGAAACTTGGGGTGATGGGTATGCTCAGTATCTTCACTATGGTCATTTCACAAGTCGAATCATAGGCCATAACTTATCAAACTGTATACTTCAGATACGTAGTTTATTTTATGTCAGTTTTATTCTAATAAAAATGTTTAAATAATTTAAATCCAAACTACTAACCAAGTGTAAGAAAAGACTATAGTTATGACAATTCAAATAAGCTTAGTGCGCATTGTTTTTTTTGTAATGTGCTTCCTTATAACATCAGAGTAATCGAAAAGAAGAATATGGTGACAGAAATCAAGACACTCAGGCACCTAAGACCAGCAAAAGGAATTTGCAAGACAATGATAAAGTGATGTCCCAGAACAGCTCTTCTCACACCAATTTTGTCAACTGACTCCAGCCCAGATTCACATTATTTTACTTGTGTCTCTTACGACTTTTATGAAGCCTCCCAGCTGTATGACACTAGCTAGACTCCTCTCAGCTGTGAATGTTTCTCATGCTCTTTATTTCTGATAACCTTGGCAGTTCTAAGTATTATTGGTTAGGTTCTTGGTAGTATGTTCCTCTACTGCCAAGTGTTGGATGGTTGGACGGTTTTCTCTATGATTAGACTGCTGTCATTTTCCAGAGGAGCTTAGAAGTGACATTGACATACAGCTACGAGATGATGGGTGATTGCATTGCAATCAGTGTGGACTTTGATCATCTGGTTGTGGTGGTTGGCACATTTCCCTACTATAAGCTTCCTCTTTTTGTCCCCATTGTACCCTCTAGAAGGAAATGATATATACAACTTTATTTAAGGAGGGAGGGATTATGCTACCTCTCTTGTTTTTAGCTCTTTTTAAGACGTTTTATTGGCATACTACACATAATTAACATACTATACAATTCAACGGTCTGAATATATTAAAAAGCCATGTAGTCATCACATCAAGACAATGCAAATTAAAAACATTTTCATCCTTGCACCTATTATCAGCTTCCTATTAATCCCCATCCTACTCACCCCTCCAAATGCAAAACCCCACAGTAATTATTTATCTAGTTAACAATCTTGAGTTACCAATAGTGAATTTCGTATAAAGAAAACATTTCAAAACCCCAACAACAGACCAGCCTCAACCCAACTGTAGACATACACAAATTAAAAAGTGGGTCAAGAGGAAACAAACGGTATTATGTTAAATTTTAACTTACATCTGCAGTAATCCATTTCCAATACACTACGAATCCCATGGAGGTATGCACTGTGGCTTTCTCTGTCATCCACTCTTCTGCAGACCAGGTACCCTTCCTTTTGCCTGCAGTATCTATGCTAATTTATTTGGAATGCTTCTGTACTAATTTTCCTATTTTATTTTTTAAAAATGTTTTCTCATGATTAAAGTTACATATACTCAACTCAAAATACTACATAACGTTCTGTGTCTTTATGAGCATATGAAATTCCAAAGCATGGTGCCCAACTATCTCTCACTGATGTTAATTTTGATGGCTGGGTTTATCTACTGTTTTCTCCCTTGAAATGACAACCTGTGGGGACAAGTTGCCCCGTGGGGGACACACCGCAAACACCATCTAAATGTTCTGACCATCAAAAATTTATCCCAGGTTTAACATTCAATAATTCTTCTTACCAAGATCCATCTTCATGACAGTAATTTTTCAACTCTAGCATTTCTTCAATACTCATTAATGGACATACTTCTGGAGGGAAAATCTCCTTCATTTCTATTCATTATGGTATCAACTCAAGGATTTCTATTTCTTTTCAATATATATGTCATTATACCCTCTTCAGTGCAGGACTCAAATTATCCCAGATATGTCAGAGTCCTTTTTCAAGCAACTTCTGTATAATTGTTATGCCTTATCTTTTTTTGAGTTATCGGTGCTTTGGGCTAAGAATTTCCCTGGGCTTCATGTTCTATTTTATCACTATCATTTTGGGCTTTTTCGTTTTGGGGCTCACAGTCCATCCATGCTGCATGTACTTGTGTACATACAAGCTGAGCTTCCCCAGCCTTATTTTATGCAGTTTCTGTGGGACAGTTGGGTGCCCCGGCTGCTACTTGGGCTGACTCCAGCTCGCGTATACACAGTGCATCCACTGTCAAAAGCACATCTGTACATGTTGCCATCATGCAAGCCCTATTCTTAGTTTTAATCTTAGTTTAAACCAAAACAAAATAGGGAACATTAAATACTGTTACAGTCTTTATGCAGTGACTTTACCAAACATCCTTTTTTGTTTTTTGGGCATCACAGCCCTCTGGTGGTCGCGGGCACTACCCAGAGCTGCTCCTGGGAGCTGCCGCTGGATTTGAACTGCCAAGCCTGCGGGCCGCAGTCCCGCACTCAATCACTTACACCACCGGGGCTCAGCCCACAAACACCCTTTCTTTTAGGTGCTCATCCTCTGGCAGTTTCCTAAGGAAGGGCTTGGGAGTATAGCATCCCACGAGTTCCAGCATGGTTTGCACCCCTTTTCTGTAGTTTGACACTTGAATGACGTTGACTTGTTATCAATCCTTTGTCAGCAGTGTACGCAGCTCCTCCAGCAACGTTTTATATAACTGCTTCTGAGGTACCTGAGACCAAATCTAACTCTCTTGCTCTTATGATTCCTTCTTTTTACCTGGAGACTCTGAGAAGTCCTCCTGCATTGTGGATCGCTTAGCTAGGTTCCTGGAAGCTGGGTGGAGGAGTGGGTACCGTGAGCTGTTTGAAATCACTAGCTGCTCCCTGGGAAAAGAGGAGGCTTCCTACTTCCACGATGAAGTACCAGGGGGTCTCAGAAACTCACAAGGGCAGTTCTCCTGCCCTGAAGGGTCACTTGAGGTGGCAATGGTTTGATGGCAGGGAGCTTGCTCGGATCAGCTCTCAAGTTTACCTTTCTGCTAAGAATGTTCACTATGTAGATCCAGGTTCTTCTAAACCTCCAGAAAGTTTTAGTCAGACATAGTTTTACACACTAGTTCCAGCCTATTCTTTTTTAAGGGATCCCAATAAAGTATCTGACACATTTCTATATACTTTCCATTTCAGCAGCTGTTAAGTAAAGAAAAAAAAAGACCTCCTTTCAGTCTCTTGGAGGGTATCTTCCTAATTTCCAATGTCTTTATAAGAATTACAATGCAAGTATAGCACCAATGAAACATACAACTTCCCTCTAGTTCTTCAACCCTTCCTCCCACCAACTACCATCATACCAGTTCTACCTTACAAATCCAGCCAAACCAGAGCATGTATACGGGTACAGATAAGAGCTGGAAACACAGGCAATACAGGACAGATGAACCCCTCAGAGCCATTAATAAGATTAGCAATACCAAAAGGATTAAGGGAAGGTGAGGTGGAGAAAGGGGAAACTGATCACAATGATCTACCTGTAACCCTTCCCTGGGGAATGGATAACAGAAAAGTGGGTGGAGAAAATGGTCAGTGTAAGACAAGAAAAAATAATAATTTATAAATGATCAAGGGTTCATGAGGGAGGGGGAAAAAAGAGCTGAAACTAAGGGTTCAAGTAAAAAGAAAATGTTTTGAAAATTATGGCAACAAATGTGCTGACACAAGAGCTGTATGAGCCCCCAGTACAATTATGTTTAAAAAACGGCACCGTGATCCAATAACATTTCATCCTCATTTCTGCTAGGATTCTTTTCCCCTTTCTGTCGACTTCTGAGTGCAACCTACCTCTGCTCATTTCTTCCTGTGCTTTTCTGGATTTCAGCTGTATCTTTCACATTTCCAAATATTCGTTTGAGGATGTTCAAATTACCCTTGGTAAGGTGTCAAGTTCCCAGCGCCCCTGTTTTTACTTTTGTGGGGAGGAAGGCTGCATCAGCTAAAATAGCTTCACATTCCTCCCCCCACCCCCACCCCCCAGGGGTTCTGTAAACATTCACAGCCTTGGCAACCTCATGGAGTTCTACTCTGTCCGCTGAAGTGATTTCATGGGTGGGACTGGATTTGGTAAAATAGTTTGACGCTAAGGACACACTGCGTCTCCACATTTCTGTTCATTTCAAGGGCGGAGTTCTTAGGTCAAAGGCACTCTCGTTTCCTGCTTCTTTTCTGTAGGTTTCTTACTTTTTTGTCTTCGCTTCCATCTTGTTCTTCATTGCCATTTCTCTATGGGAGGCCACCCCTTCCCTATGGAGCAATTCTTCTCCCAGGATGCCAATTCAGATCCCTAGTTTTAAGACCTATTTTTGTAGGCAGTGCTGTGATTTCAAACCCAAGCCCTCTGTTCAGTATTTTGGAATTTGGGTATTGGACTTCCTCTTTTTGGGGTGATTATTACTCTGTGTTTGTGTGTGTGTATGAGAGAGAGGGAGAGAACAAGCTTCACTTAAGTTCTCCACGCCCCTATACTTTTTCAGTGAGCCAGGCTAGTAAGCTGTGCCTGTCCCATTTTTACTTACACAGCAACGGGCAGCATGAGCTCTTGCCTAAAACTCGGAAGTGATTAACGTAAGCCTCTGGCTTATTATGGTGTGATGGTGATAAATACTAGAAGGCAGTTTAGCGCTGTCTCTTGGTAGCCACAGTAGGAAAAATAAAGGACTACGGCCTGGGACCCTTTGGGGGGAGCACTTTTAAATGTCTTGCTTGCTATTGTCAAAGCAAAGGCATACATTACTTTGATAAAAATTCAAGTTAACTTTTATAAAGTACATGTTTTATCCTTTCTTGTCATTCATAAGACAGTCACAAAGGGAAGACTTTGGTAGTCTCTTTCCATGGGCAGGTATGTGCAAACTTGTACTGGCTAGAAAAAGTTCGCAGAAAAATGGAATTGAAAGATGTTACTTTCTGAAGCTCCCTCACACGTCGGGAGCCATAGTACTCAAGGGTAGGAATGCACAGCCCACTATGCCACCAGGATCTCTCAGAAATGATGAGCAACAAGTCAAACCATGAAGTGGCAGCTGTACCTGTGTAGATATGTGCATACAAGAAGGTCCCAGAGGGGGCAGCTAACCTAATAGTGTGAATGTGGGATGGAGGATGACTTTAACTTTTCTTTTCCTTGAGAGAAAGAGACAATAGTTTAGAATAAAAATAAAAAGAAATAAAACTGGTGTCTTTGTAGTTGCAAGATATAATAAAAATGACAATAGCATTCACTTTCCAGGTTGTAACAGCCAGCTAGATGAACACGCCTTACTACAAAGGTTATAAAGGCGAAACAGGTGTTAACCACAGTTTATTGCTCTCCTCCAATAAAAGCTCCATTAACTCTGTAAACTTCTCTAGGATAAATTCTATGGAGAATACTTGAGATCCTATGAGGGGGCGTCAAAAAGTACACAAAAATTTTCTTCTCTTTTTGTTCCATTTTCTCAAGAACTATTTGAAGACCACTTGTGTATGTAAGATTAGGAACATATGAAAGTAACAATATAGTTTCAGTATGAAAAAACTCATTCTCCTGTCAACTAGTGTTTCACATAATTTCCCAAGTTTTACACTTAGCCATGGAATGTGTACTTTTAAAGAACAGGCTTGGAAGCTTGACTGAATGATCAGTTCATGAAGTTAAAATTCAATCTGTATACATTCAGTTGGAGTTAGAAAGCCATGAGAGAGCCATTTGGCTGATACTGGTCTCTTCTTCAGGTGAAAACACACTGTAGAGCAGAGGGGACAACTCAGGGCGTCTAACTAACAACACCATCATTCTGGCTGTACTTACCACTGAGAGGAAAAGAAGTGTCTGGGACTACTGCACTTGTGAAAAGAACAAACGTATGCCAATGACATCATCAAGGGTGAAAAGTACCCAGGAGAATGAAAGGAGAGGCAATATTGTAAGTACTCACAGTCCAAAATTTAATTCAAGAAGGAAGTTATTCTTGGAAAGAAGAAATACAGGTTTCTATCCCTTTGCATTCAAGTTCTATGACTGAGGTAACTTTGGTTGTTAATAATGTGTAGCTTAGTTTCCCTCTCTTCTAAATAGAAGAAACCACTTACCATCTAGGAATGATGTACGATAAAATAAATTCCACCAGTGGGTCTTTCAGCTCTTCAGAAACAAGCTTATGACCCTCAAATGCTCATTTAAAATGAAATGACAATGCCAAAATTAAGTCTGAAAAAGTGGCCTACAGGGTTTTATAACTTACACAACTTACGAATTTTACAGATAATGCAAATCGCATTAATACTGGGCCTGTAGTGCAAAACACAAGAACTAACTAAAAAATCAAATTAAGATCATTTATTTTATCAACAGTCAAAATAAGTTAAAGTAGTTCTTCAGCAACATACTTACTGATCTGATACAAACTATAAAAGACACTGATATAACAGGCTAATGTTCTCTTGCTATTTAACATTTGGGGATGGCTGCTCAAAAGTTAAGTGGTGGGCTGAACCCCGGTGGTGTAGTGGTTGTGTGGCTGACTGCGGCCCACAGGGTTGGTGGTTCAAATCCAGCAGCAGCTCTCCAGGAGCAAAGCTGGGCCTCCCACTCCCACCAGGGGGCAGTGTTGCCCCCCCCCCAAAAAAAAAAGTTAAGTGGCTTCCCCGCAGACTAACCAGCTAATGGTGACAGTCATACGGTATTGAAAAAAACTGGATTAAACACATACACATGGGGTATTATTCTTTGGGATTGAAAATATCCTGAAATAAGCAAAGTGAATCTTTGAAGTTTAATAGTAACAGATGGTTATTATCCAACACTGACTGAGCTATATATACATGAAACACCACAGAGGTAAAAAGCATGGGGCTCAGTATGTCAGGTCTACAACACGATGCAAACTGAGGCCAAATAGGGGAGAAGACAAGAAAATACTGGCATGAAATCTGACAATTGACGACCACTCGCAATATGTTCTGTGAGAGGCAAAATAGGAACTCGGTATCGAGTGAAAAGAGAAACAGAAGAGAAGGCATCTTCACGTTTTCAGTACTGCCGTTTACATTACTGCAGATTGCCTGATTTTAGTCCAGGGCATCTCATCTGATAGAGGTTTAGAGAAGTCCTAGGAGAGGCAGGGGCAATGCTTCCTAAAGAAAAACCCCTTTCAAGAGAGGAGGGAACTCATCCAAGATCACAAGTGGGCAAGGAGGTTCGTCCGTTTGTGGACTTTGCCCACAGCTCATTTCCACTACACTAAGTGCTAAAAGATCAACACTAATGGAGAACGCAGGGAAGGCACTCAGAAATCTTCCATGCTGCTTCCCTAAACAAAACAACACAAAAATAAACCTTCCTGGGCATGAATTTCAAAGTTTCTTGAGGTCCACAACAGACCTGAATCAACAGGCCTTTAGGAGGTTTTGTATTGTTATCAAGAGGTTCAGTTTGGCAAATACTTTTTTCGTCCAGTATTGCCATTACAAGTTAAATGTGGCCTTTAAAAATAGGTTAGTAAAATAAAAAAATCAGTTCCTCAGTCACCCGAGCTACCTTTTAACTGCCCAACAGCCATTAGGGGAGAGAGTTCCACTGGACAATGCTGATTCTGGACCGGTGCTTCTCAACCTTCCCAATGCCGAGACCCTCTAATACAGCTCTTCACGTTGTGGTGAGCCCTCAACCAGACAATGATTTACATTGCTACCCCATAAATATAACTTTGATACTGCTATGAATCGGGTGACGCTGTGAAAGAGTCATTCAACCCCCAAAGGGCTTGCGACCCACAGGTTGAGAACCGCTGTTCTAGACCAACCCTTTAGCTGCGAATGTGAGGAGACTGAGGCGCTTCCCTAGGAAGCGTCAGGGAGGCAGTTAGTGGTCGGATTGCCACTCTCGGATACCAATACCCCGGCTACCAATACGGTCGCCTGGCCTTGTCCCACTGGAAATTCAGGGTTTATGTAAATGAAAATTCCTTTCTTTTCTCTTTCCCTACTGGTAAAGGAAGAGACTTTAAGTCTCAGTTTGTGAGGGGGAACTTCTCTAAGAAAGTTTAATCAAGGATTGCGATTCAAATCTATAGCCAAACTGCAATTTTTGTATAAATCAAAAGGAGCCTTGGGCGGGTGAGAATGCCTTGGTCTTTGGAGACAGCCCGTTTTAGTGACTCTTAGTTCCTCCTCCTCTACTGGTTATTTCCCCAGACTTGACACCTTGGAAACCAGGGATAACCCACTGAGGGGTTCGACTGGACACCCGTGAGTGCAAATGCTCAGTGTCACAGCCCTAGCAAGCATTCTAAGTTGAGGAACAAAGCAATCCAAGGAACAGTGTCTTGCCGGAGGACGGACTGAATTCCTCTGCCTCGTAGCATCTGAGTGCTTAGCACCCATAGTCCTCATAATGCTATTGTTTTTTTCACTTTTAAATGGCAGTTTATCTTCTTTTAACCATTACAATGTTGAAACAACATAAGTTGTTTTGTTTTCATTTCCAACGTAACTAGGGAACGAGAAGCAGCTGAACATCATGGGAAAGTTTTAGATACTAATCAGGTCAACATATAAGCAGCTATGAAAAAAATCTTAGTAGTGCCTTCTTTAAAAATAAAACCAGTTGTTCCTGCCTAGTATGTTTAGAATGCTAATGGCTCCAAAGTCAGTCAAATGCAGTCATGACAGTTCATGTTTAAAGAAAACAACTCACAACTCTTGTGTTGACGTACAACTTTACAGGCACAACCAGAGAGTGCTTTTTATTTGTCCCTCCTGATAGCAAATCAAATTCTAGTGTTCAGCATTTTGAGAAAATGTCTTATGTATCCCAAAGCCCGAATAAAAATAATAGGAAGGTCAAAGATAGCCTCACATGATGATCCTGAGGAACCAACCCTTTTTCAGTTTCCCCCATAATTCACGAGGTGCTCAGAAGCTTCAGGATGAGGCTATGTATAAACAGAAGCTCTTTATTACTTAAAGAAAGGATGTGGTGCAAAAAAACAAGCCATGTTCTTTTGGAACACTCTGATGTGGAGGTAAACAACAACAGGAGAGAAGCTTAAGCACACAAGAGCAGAGCAGCTGGCTCTTTAAGTCACAAATGGGTGAGTGGGGAGCTGTGCTTGCACTACCATGTTCAACAAGGGACCACAGAGCTCAAAGTGAAGCAGAAACTCCTCCTCAAGCACGTTACTCCTCCCCAGTATGTTCCATGCCCCTTCTGGCAGGTCTAGACGCCCACTTCACTTCACTAGGGGAAGGGACCTGGATTCTGACGCCCATCTAGCTACTGTTGGAGGCCGCACAGCTCACCAAATCAAAGAGAACATCAGAAAACAGTTCAAACCCAAATCACTGGAACTGAGGTGCTAAGTACCGGTTACACGACTGCACTCACTACCACTGAGCTGATTTTGAGTGCTGGTGACCCTATAGGGCAGGGTGGAACTGGCCCCTCTGGCTTCCCAAGACTATTAACCTTTATGGGAACAGAGAGCCTCATCGTTCTCCTTAAGAGGCTGGTGGCTTTGAACTGCTGACCATAAGGTTAGCAACCTGACCTGTAACCCACACCAAGCCACCAGCGCTCCTGGGAATACTTAAAATACTGTAAGCTCTGTTGTAATTGGCTTGATGGCAAGGGATAGAGAGAAGCAAATATTCCTCGTGGTATATAAGGCAAACGTCATAAAACATGTTAAAAAGAGCATAAAGAACTGTGGGGGAGGGGGGCTGGGAAGCCTGCCAGGTTCAAGGCGAAGGAAGAGGCCCTGTCCTGCTCATCCCTCTAGTAGGAGCTGCTTCTAGCAAGTTCACAATCCCCAGACACAATTTTCTGTTTCCTCGGGGAAAGTGGTGTAGGCAACCAGCAAACGGACTTTCAGTCTTTAGAGAGCGCTGCGCACGCTGAAATGTCTAACTTGACAACAGCTGTGAAGTCCTCAGAAGGTGTATTTCCCTAGCTTCCCGGAGAAAGCTCATCAGTCATCTTCAGACCCGTCTGTCAGGACACTTGAAAGTGACCCGGCCAAGTTTCCCTGGCGGCGCTCACTTATCTTTCGAACCCACCTCCCCCCACTTCCCTGCTGTTCTTTCCTGGCACACAAATATAGGCCAACGAGCCGTGGGTGGGTGGGTGAGGAGGATGTGAGAGAAAATTTGAGAAGTAAAAAATGGAGCAACTTAACAAGGACATGAATGAGACTGAAGGGTCTAACGGGGCGGACGGGCGACGGGGTGGGCGGCAAGCCCAGCGGGCTTTCCGGAGCCGGGGAGAGCGCGCGGCCAGGGCTTCGGCAGAGTCCAGGCTACCTACCACTGGTCAGCGAGGCTGCGGAGGGGCGGCTGCCTTAGGTGACCTCTAAGCCTTCTTCCGACTCTGAAACGTGAGGATTCGCGTTTCACAAACGAGAACTCACGGATTACGGAAGCCCCCGGCTTCCAGCCCCCCCGCCCCCCCCTCGAGGCTGAGCCGTCCGGGCTGCGGTTCCCCAACACCACCACTCCCACCCCTCCCTCCCACACGTGCCCACCCCGCCCCCTTTCAACACCGCCGCCTCCACGTGCCTCGCCGCGGCGACCCCAAAGCAGACCGGCGCCTGCCCCGGCCGAGGACGCAGCCTGTGCCCCTCGGAGGCAATTCAGGGGTCCGCTCTCTCCGCCCTGGGCGGCCGGAGAGGGGAAAAGTCATCCCGCTCCGCCTGCCCCCATCCCGGAGGGCGCAGGGGAGCAGCGAGGGCGGGACACGGGGGAAAACTTTCTCCCAATCTTCCTCCCCCCCCCCACCCCGAGGAGTGGCGGGGGCAGAGAGAACACCAGCGGGGCCGGAGCGGAGGGGGGAGGGGAGCCCCGCCATCGTTCAACGGCCGGCGGGGGGAGGGAGGGACTCCGGAGATGGAGGGGGCGTGGGATGGAGAAGCAGGCCGGGGAGCTGAGGCCGCCGAGCTGCGGACGTCCTCCCAACCTTGCACACAAAGCGGCTGCCGCGCTCGGCTCTCACCAGATCCTTTGTGTTTTCCATCAGGGCCTCATGGGTAGGGGCTGTCCGTGTTCCCCGGGCCCGCGGCGCCCCCTCCCCGCGCTGGGGGCAGGCGCCCGTACCCGGGACTGCTGCGACTACAGGGCCCCCACCCCCCGGCTGGGCCCAGACCGGTGGCGGCTGCGGCAGCCCCCGGATTTCCCCCCCTTTAACTCGGGTGGCCCCAGGATATCAACAACATTAGCATAGCCCTCCCTCCCCAGCGCGCCTGCGCCGTGACCCGCGCCCCGATTGGCCCACTTCCCTACTTACCCTCCTTTCCCTCTTCCAGCGTGGGACCCTCTGCAGGCTCCGTAAGCCGAGGGCCGTACCAAGACGGAGGGGGTGAGGAGAGAAACCGAGGCTTTGGCTCAGCCAAGGGCTTAAAAAGTCCACTGCGAAGAATAAAAGTTTCATTCAGCCACCGCGGTTCACACGCTCTGGCTTTCGCGTACTCGCTTCGATGTGTCGCAGCTGTGTTGGGAAATGCCTCCACTCCAGTCACGCCGCTTCCCCCTACACCCGGAAGATTGGCCCTCCCAGAGGAACTCCCACGGGGGGAGGGGCACGCGACGGGGAGTGGGCGTTACGTAGGGAGGGAGTGTTGGGTCACGTGCTACGAAGCCGCGCAGGCTCCTTGCGGCATCTCCCCCCACCCCCTCCTCCTCGGGCCTCGGTGGCGGCCGTAAGGGAGGCGTCCCGGCGCATGCGCAGCGAGCGCCCACGTGAGCGCCTGCGTTCCTTCTCCAACCCAGCGATGCCGCCCGAGCGGAGAAGCCGAAAGAAGCCGGACCGGAGCGCCGGAGCGAAGGCACGCCGGCAGATTCCACTGAAGGCGGACCGCAGCACCGGAGCGAGGCCCGGCGGACCGGCCCCAAAGGCAGCCCCTTCATCCCCGCGGAAACCGCTGGCCCGGCCGAGCGCGGCGACCTCCGCAGTCGCAGTGGCGGTGGAGGAGGAGAGGCGACTCCGGCAGCAGAACCGTCTGGTGCTGGAGGAGGACAAGCCGGCGGTGGAACAGTGCCTGGAGGAGCTGGTCTTCGGCGACGTCGAAGGCGACGAGGGCGCGCTGCTGCGGCGTCTCCGGGGCCCGCGGGTAAGGGAGGCCGCGGCGCGCGGGCGGGGCGCGCGGAGGGCGGCGGAGCTCCGGGGGCGGAGCCTGGGCGACCTGCGGCGGCGGGGGCGCTCAGGTGGGCGGGCGCCCGAGAAAGCCGGCGCCGAGGGGCGCCTGTTAGCGTACCCCGCCCGCGGGCCCGGAACCGAGGCTCCGCCGGGCCGAGACCGCACCTTTCCCCGGCTCTGTGGGAGCCGCGGCGCGGGGGTCCACCAGGCGCGCCGCACACGTGGCCGACCGCTCGGAGTGCCTTCCTCTCAGACAGCCCTTGGGGGCGCCTTGGGTAAAGCGTTGCGCTGCTGCCAAAGAGAAGGTCTGCAGTTCGAACCCCCCCGCCGGTCCTGGGGAGAGAAGTTGGCAGCCTGCGTCCGTAAAGATTGACATCCTGGGGAGCCCCATAGGGGCTGGTCTGCTGGGCCCATTTGAACCAGAATCGACTCCACGGAAATGGGTTTTTGGCTTAGCGCAGTTAGCAGCTTTCTTGCTTTACTTGGTTTTTGCTTATTTTTTCGGGGGTTCGTGGATCGTGGCCGCCTCGTACTAAAGGATCGTGGAGTTCCTTTGTGGAACCCGAATTCCTGGGCTCAAGCCTGACAGTCTGTAACTCAGCGACCTTCCTAAATGTTCTTAGGCACATACTCCTGGGAGGAGCGCCCAGTATTCGCTTATTTAACAAAAGATATCAGCCAGTTTGTGGGTCCCGGAACTCTTTGGTGGTGGCGGTTTTGCAGGAATATACGTTTTTACACTTTGCATCATTCGGGCTATTCTGTGTGCGGCTTTCCTCCCACACATTGTTGTAGACACCGGGAGAGGGGCCAGTGGGCAGCGTCCCTGTTCTTCTGTGTTACATACAGGCAGAGACACATGAGACAGGTGGGTTAATGATGGAGACTTTAGAAAATAAAGCATTTAAGGAAGGGTGAGAGTGCATCCCAGCAGACCTGGGAAGCTGTAGGTAAGCGTGACCAATGGTTCCCTTGGAGAAATGGCTCCTCTGTGAAGGGTTGCTTATCCGTCAAGTATCCAAGACTAGCTGTTCTACGGGAGAAGCTGCTGCAATCTGGTTGGGAGATGACTAACAGTGCTGTTAGTTGTGGGGGGGGGGGGGAAGCCTAAGTTGTTAAAACTTCATGTTTAAAAAGAGAAGAAAAAATCCGCATGTAGCAGGATTTGTTGGACTCTGAAGAAGCATGGGTCACAAGTAAATGGTTGTGTGATTTGGGGGAAGTTCAGGCTCACTTTGGGGAGGGGTATTCTGTGATCCGAATTTAGAGGTGTTGGAATCAAGTTTCTTAAGGAAACAGAAGTCTTTCTACGAATACAAAGTAGGCTTCATGCTGACAACGATTTTTACTGCTGGTCTTTGGTCCTAGACTTTGTGCAATTCTGGAGTTTTAGCTAACTTTGGAGTTTTACCTTTTTGCCAGCAGTGCCAACTTATTCTTTTGTTGCTTCAGTCTGGAACTTTCAGTACATTGTACTTTTTAAATTGACTGACTTCCAGCTTTGTCTGGATCGAATGCAGTGCTATTTCCTGGGCACCTCACTGCGGTAACATTCCAGCCCATCTTTTCACCAGAAGGCTTCAGACTTTACAAAGCAGGGTGCATGCTCGCTGTGTCACTACAAGGGATTTGTGTGTCTCCCTTGGTGGGAGATGAGAAACTCAGTGCTTGAGGATGTTTTGCCATCTGCAGATTCAAGTACAGGAGGATGCTGGTGACTCGGAAGTGGAGAATGAAGCCAAAGATCATTTCCTCCCTCAGAAGAAGCCAGTTTGGGTGGATGAAGATGATGAAGATGAGGAAATGTAAGTTGTTTATTCCAGAATATTTCTGAATGCCAAAGAAGTCATTTTACAGGTTTAAAAAAGTATCTTTCCAAGCCTGTCGTGAAGATTTGAGAGGAATATTAACATAAAGAAAATGTTGGTATTTAAAAATATAAGAAAATTCTCATCACCAACAGGTTGGCATTCTTCTACACCCCCCCCCATTTTCTGTCCTGGATGTGGTTGTCGATTACATGGAGGTTATATCAGACCTGAGTTTGCCTCCTGACTTGGTTGTAAAGCAGGGCTAGTAACAGTAACTGTGTAGTGACTGAGTCGGAATGAGCTGGGTCAAGGTAAGTTTAGTTTGGTCATGTATCAGGCTATGAGGATTAAATATAATTGTGTATATAGACTTGTAGTAGCACAGTGACTGAAAGTGAGTGGAGACTTATAAAAACTTGTACACACAGTGTATACTTCGGTGAGAATGTACCCCGTATGTAGTACATTTTGACTTTTTCTCAATGATAAATTCCAAGTATTTCTCTCTTTATCAAATATCTCTGCCCTGTTTTAAAAGAAACGTCTGTGAACACTTTCAAAGGCTATACTGTAGCCCATGTTATTAATTAACCATAGCTTACCTACTGTCTTTTGGACAGATGGGGTGTTTTGGGTTTTTTTTTTTCTTTTTAATAAGTGAAGTAAAAATGTGCATTTGTTTCCCATCTTAACTACTTCCTGAAAGATTCTTTGAGGTACAATAATTACTTGGTCAAAAGACACTTTTAAGACTCTTAATGAATATACCAGATAGCCTACCAAGAAGTATTTACCTTTCCATTGAAAGGTGACTCACTGTTCTCCTCTTCAGAGATTTCCTTTTTTTCTGAGTTAATCAGTTTGATGGTTAGAGGATATTAGCTCGACTTCATTTGTGCTGAGAAAAGTTTTTTTTTTTTGGGGGGGGGGGTGGTCATCACTACCTTCCAGTGGTGCTGCTCCTGAAAGCTGCTGCTGGATTTGAACCGCCAAGCCCGCGGGCTACAGTCCCACGCTCAACCACGTACGCCACCGGGGCTCAGCCCGAGAGAAGTTTTTTTTTTTTATTATTTTTAGTTAGAGGTGGTGTAGTGGTCACATGTAAGGTCCTAGATGGAAAACACCCATAGGTCCTCAGGAGGACGATGGGGTTTTCTACTCCTATAAGAAGTACAGTCTCAGAAAACCATAGGGCAGTTCTAGACTGTCCTCCAGGATCTCTGTGAATTGGCATTAACTCAAGGGCAGCAGGGTTTTTTTTGTTTGGTATTTCTTTTGTGTGTGTGTGTGTGTCTTTTTTTGTGGGCATTACTGCCCCCTGGTGGGAGTGGGAGGCTCAGCTTTGCTCCTGAAGAGCTGCTGCTGGATTTGAACCGTCAACCAAGTAGGCCGCAGTCCCACACTCAACCACTACACCACGGGGGCTCAGGACTACTAATGTGTGTTTTTTTTTTTTTTTAAGGCATCACTGCCCTCTGGTAGTGGGAGTAGGAGGCCTAGCCTTGCTGCTGGATTTGAACTTCCAACCCAGTGGGCCGCAGTCCCGTGCACAACTACTACGCCACCAGGGCTCAGCCCTGTTTAGTATTTCTTAAAAGGATGTTTTGGGGGCCGAACCCCGGTGGCGTAAGTGATTGAGTGTGGGACTGTGGCTTGGCGGTTCAAATCTAGCGGCTCTCAGGAGCTGTGCTGGGTAGCTCCCATGACTACCAGAGGGCAGTGATGCCCCCCCCCAAAAAAAAAAAAATTAAAGGATGTTTTGCTTATTTGTCTATGGGAGATTAAACTGACCCAAATATCAGCTGAGGCACCTAATTTTACCACAAATACTGCATTAAAAAGGTGCTGAAAAACTCGTCTTATACACTGTATATGTAGCATTTTCTTGATGTATCAGCATCTTAATGTACTGAGAATTACAAACCTGTATATAATTTGTTTTTCTTCTAGCTCTCAGCTCTCACATTTGTTTATAATTTTTTTAACCACTCAGGCTGTTTTTCCCATTCCATTATTTTTACTGTTTTTAACCATAAAAGCTCCTATCAAAAGAGACAAATACTGTCTATGTATTTTTCCTTATAGTATATGAAAATTTGGCTTTTATACATTTAAATTTTTTTTTACTAGAGATTGACTTTGGTTAATGGTATAAGATATGACTACATAAATCACTATGAATTTAAAATATTACCTGTCCCACGAGTAAACTAGATCTAAAATATCGGAGACTTTGGTGGTGGGGCAGGTAGTGGAAAGAAGAACAGCACACCATATCTATATGAGATGTTTCACATCTTTTAAATTTTGACGTGTATTGTTGCATTAGATGTCTTCTTAAAATATCAATGGCAGCAACTATTTATATTCCTATAAGTTTACATCATGCTGTTTTGTTTGTTTTTCTATAGGGTTGACATGAAGAACAATAGGTTTCGGAAAGATATGATGAAAAATGCCAGTGAAAGTAAACTATCGAAAGACCAGCTTCAGAAGAGACTGAAAGAAGAGTAAGTGCCTTTTTGCATATGATGAGCCGTTAGCCATGGTACATCTCTAACCCGAGGCACTCTGGTGGCCGTGTGGATAGGCAGACAGTGTCAGACAGTGTCCGCTGAGAGGCAGGCGACTCGGTCCCACCAGCGGTAGCTCTGTAGAGATGATACCGTGCAAAGCCCTGGGCGTCCATTCTCTGTCGCGAAGTGGCTGTTAGTTGGAACTCACTTAGATTAAAACAAGTGTTTATAGCCAGTACATTTTGGTTTGCAAAGTCTTTGGCTCATCAGCCTGGAAAGTCAGGTTTCTATTTTGAAATGAAGCATAAATACAGAAGGAAATGACTAACTTCCAATGTTTTGTGAGGGACGTGGGAATGGGGTGCAAGCACAAATTTGGGGGACAATTTAACCTGTCACCAAATAAGTCAGGTGCCACAGGTGATCTGACTCCTTATGTACCCATATGGTTATTAATAGAACTCAGAATCCCCACTCAGATAGGGACATAGTGAATCAATAGATTTGCGTAAAATGTGTGCAGCTTATGTCTTTGCTGCTGCCAGGAGTATAATGATACGTATAACCCGCAACACCAAGTGTTGATAGTCGTCATAAAGGTGTGTCCCTGGTGGATGCACTATACTTTCTATCTAAAAGTTTTATTAGGGCTGAGCCCCGGTGGCGTAAGTAGTTGAGTGTGGGACCGCAGCCCACAGGCTTGGCGGTTCAAATCCAGTGGTGGCTCTCAGCAGCGGCACTGGGTAGCGCCCACGACCACCAGAGGCAGTGATGCCCTCCCCCCCCCCAAAAAAAAAAAGTTTTACTAAATGATTGTCAAACTCACTTTCATTGGAAGGCAGCAGCATCCGATGTTGACGAGTACAGCGTCATCTCTCTTTGTTAAGTGCATGATTCTCCAACTCTGTAAAGCCAGTGCTAGGGATAGTATCCGCAGAAAGCAAAGACGTGTACAGAGCTGATTAAATAGCACAAAGTTGGAAAATCAGTGAATACTATTACTTGTGATTTGGGCATGTCACACTACATCAGTGGTTCCCAAACTTACATCGTCTACTGTCCTCTTAAAAGAAATTTCTCATGACCTCCCTAGCAATGAAAACCTTTTGTACTCCAGCCCAGAATCCAAGATAAAGTGTAGGTGTCTGCTCTTACAATGCCCTCAGATCATTCCACACACCACTGGGGGGCGGGGCGCCCACTTTGGCAAACTATGCACTAGATAATAATGATTTGCAAAAACAAATTCTCCAAGCTTTTAAAATATTGGGTTCACTGAAAGTCACATGGCTGACAACAATGAGACAGACTTAAAACAGATAGGGATCAAAATCAAAAGTGAATCTGTCTCAACAATTTGAAAATCACTGTGAATGCGTGAGATGCCTAAAGGAAAAGCCAGGACCAGACTGTGATAATGTCCAAATGACCTAACATACTATTTTATAAGTGCATTGTGGATGTTACAGCAGCATATCACTGTACACCAAGTGATAATTATGGCTTGTTCATCCATTTATAGTAAACCTTATCCTTGCTACAGCTTTATAATATGAAAATTGGAAACTAGAAAAAACAAATGCCAGACACTTACCAACTGGACTTAATAAATTTTAATATTTTGCCAGCCTTGCTTTATATAGGTGGAGTTTGGTGTGGTTCCTTATCCGCGAGTAAGGTGCAGGGAACAATAGTGTTCACTTAAGTGAAGAACATTTTCCTTCACCTTTGATATTGTCATACCTAAGATCACATCTGATTAGCTCGCCTAAATTTCCCCAGTTGTCCTAAGATTCAAGTATTATTTGAAATATTTAGATATGATGATATTTTGTCTTATTTTGCTATTATGGTGATTTTCTGTTAGATTTGCTCTGGTATGTCTTCTGTGTACTATGGCTTTGGTTTAACCTTAATGAAACTTTATCGTGCATTTCCCAAGGTCTAGGAGGAGTTGATAGGAGCAAGTAGAGAACTTTGTAATTCAACATAAATAATTAATCAAGGGCTACTTGAGCTGTTCAGAGGTTCATGACAGTTTCCAGCTTAGGAACATTGGGACTGTTCTCTGCATTTCCTCTCTATTCTTACATAGATGACTATACATTGAAGACTATCTAGGATAGCAGTTCTCAAACGGTGGGTCTCGACCCCTTTGGGAATGGGGGCCACCTAATTCATAACAGTAGCAAAATTACAGTTGTGATTAAGTAGCAACGAAAGTAATTTTATGGTTGAGGGGTCACCACAACATAAGAAGTGTATTAAAGGTTGTGATATTAGGAAGATTGGAAACTGCTGATCTGGGGTTAGGGTGCGGGGTGGGAAGGGAGCAGAAAAAAGCTGATTCCAAGGGCTCAGGTAGAAAAAAAATGTTTTGGAAATGGTGATGGCAATATATGTACAAATATGTTTGATACAATTGATGTGTGAATTGTCATAAGAGCTATAAGATGATTCACTAGATAAATCATTATGCAATAAAATGATTTATTAAATTAAGGAGGGGGAGAGAGAGATAAACTAGGGCTGCTGAAACTTTTTCCACTTTACCTATTATAGGCTGAGATACTTGCCACATGGGCAAATCCTGCCAGAAATACCTCAAGATTCATTAACTTTGGATTTTGAAATAATTTTTGGTAATTATGTGTTTCGTTCCCAAGTTATTTGAGACCCCTCCACATACAGTTGCAACACCCCATATGAGGTCATAACCCACAATAAAGGAAACTTTGATCTAAGCTATTAGACTTGATCTTAGCCAAAAGGCCGAGAAGAGAGATTTGATCTAATTTATTACTCTTCAAATGTACTACAAAATTTGTCTTTGTACTTTTACTTAGATTTCAGCATGCCATGGGGGGCGTTCCTGCCTGGGCCGAGACCAGTAGGCGGAAAACATCTTCAGATGGTGAGTCATTAAATCAGTCCCTACCCCTGTTCTGCCTTCCTTTGAGTTTTCTTAGCAGGCTCATCAAAGCCTGATTTTCTCTCTCTTATGAGAGTCCTTGTGATCTACCTGACTGACCAAAGTGGTGGTTTTCCCCCAGGTCAAGGGTGGTTCTGGGGAGAAAGATGAGGCAATCTCCTGTAGCAACTGGTGGTGGTGGGTACTACTGAGTTGATAGAGACTCACAGGGACCTGTGTGACAAAGTAGAACTAGTCCATAGGGTTCTCAGTCTGCAGGATTTTTGAGAACAGATCACTCGATCTTTCTCCTGCAGAGTTACTGGGTAGATTTGAATCACTAAGCTTTGCGTTGACAGCTCTGTGTCATCAGAGCCCCTTTGGTAAAGATTACTGCCCTGAGCTTCCTCACGGGCAGTCCTGTTCTGTCCTAGGGGCTTGCTATGCATTGTTGTGGACTCAGTAGAGCCAGTTAAATGGATAACTCTCTCCATTCTGAATCTTGTCTTTGAGCATACAAAAATTGAGATTTTAAAACTTAACTCTGGTAAGCTCCATTTTCTGGATCTTTGATAAGTATCAGCTGTTGTTTCATTTGGTTTTCAGGTAAGTCAGCTTATTGTTGCTTTGCTATTTTTCACTGCGTATTAGACCTATTATATGAAAAGTTATTTATTAGCCTACCATCCTGTGGTGTTTCTGTAAAGAATATTTGTCGGTTGGTGTTTTTCCCTTTTAACGGTGGGTGGCTGGGCGAGGGAAGCAGCAGTACCACAGCTGTTTAAGGTTGGCTTGTGATGATGCAAAGCTGGTCCTGGTACCTGGCAAATTTTTAAATAATTCTTGGATTTCACTTTTTTTCCCCCTATTTTAAAATCATTTTATCGGGAGTGTGTACAACTTAGCATAATCCATACATACATCCATTGTATGCCAAGTACTCTTGTACATATGTTTCCATCATCATTCTCAAAACATTTGCTTTCTACTTAAGCCCTTGGTATTTACTCATTTTTCCCCTCCTCCCCCTCATGAGCCCTTGGTAGTTTATAAATTATTATTATTTTGTCATATCGTACATTGTCCGATGTCTCCCTTCACCCACTTCCCCAGTGTCTGTACTCCAGGGAGGAGGTTGTATGTAGATCCTTATAACTGGTTCCCTGATTTCACCTTTATTCAACAAGATCGCCTTTTGCCACCTCTAGTACAAAGCCTCGGTGGTTTGGTAGAGCCTCTCAAAGAACAGAGGACTCCCAGCTCTAGGGTTGTGTTTTTTTTTTTCCATCCCCACCCAGGTTTGTTTTTTTAGCCCCATGACTCTTAAAAACTCTACTTTGCCTCTTGACTAAAATCTCCAGAAAAGCAGCAGCCCTTTGGGCTCTCCCAGAAGTTAGGCTCCGTGATCCTAATCAGCTTCCTGAAGTTCTAGGTCTTTGTCATGTGAGTTGCAGCTTCATCTGCTGTCCACCTTATTTCCAGGTTTGCCACACTTAAGTGCTGCTCTTTAAAAGTGCTGCTTTCATTCCATTTTGTTATCATTGCTATTTATGTGTGTATTCTTGGCAGAGTCCATTTCTAATTTTAGCCATTTAAGTTGAACGCTATCATCTTTTTTCCTTCTTTCAAATGTATTTTGCTGTTTGTCTTTTACTAGTCGTACCTTTTTTAAAAAGCGAGGCTGAAAGGGGGGGAGGGGGGGACACTGAAAGGTGAACTAGGACACTCATTGATTCTAAAGATCAGCCTTGTGGGTTTATTTGATTGACTTAGATGAAAGTGAAGAGGATGAAGATGACTTGTTGAAAAGGACTGGGAATTTCATATCAACGTCAGCTTCTCTTCCAAAAGGAATTTTGAAGGTGAGAGTCAGTGAAGTTGGGGCCTACCCAGGTATTTCCCAGTTACAGATTCTTACCAGTGGGATGGAATAACATTCCTAAATAAATCCTCGCTCGTTTGGGTTTGTTCCCTTCCTTGTGACAGTGTGTAAGAGATGGATGTTTCCAGGAACCTTCTGGGAATCCTATCTGATTTCTCCCTGTGCATTTCTTGCCATTAGCAGCACCTGTTTTGTGTCACCTGATGTACAGCAAGAGCTTCGGGGCTTGGTTTCCCCGTTTCCACTTTACTTCTCCCTACACCATTCTTTACATAGCAACCAGAGGAATCTTTTAAAAATAACACATCAGGTTATCCCACTTTCCATTTATCTTTGACCTCATCTCCGACCATCTCCCTCTGATTTCAGTACTTAGGTAAGTTCTCAGACCTTCTTTCTGGTTCTTGAACATGCCAAGTTCTTTTTTGCTCAGAGCCTTTGTGCTCGCTGTCCCTCTTCCTGTCTTTGTAAACCCTCCGTCGGGTTGCCTCATTCTCGTCTTTGAGCACAATCAGCTATAAGACACTATTGCCTGACCTGGCAATAGGTACATACTAAGTCATAGATGTTCTGGTTTGTTCATTGTGACAATCCTTTCAGCTGACGTGCTGCTTCCCTTAGATGTTTGTCGAATGAACAAGTCTGGGACATAGGTATTTGTCCCCATTTTAGATAGATGATGAGCATTTACCTGGGGCTGGGGCCCTTTTATTTTAAATCATCAGGAGACAGTAAATCTATTTTTTTCCACTTTTTTTTATTTATTTTTTTTTATTTTTTTTTTTTTAGGCATCACTGCCCTGGTGGTGGGAGTAGGAGGCCCAGCCTTTGCTCCTGTGAGCGGGAATTGAACCTCCATCCCAGTGGGCCGCAGTCCCGCGCACAACCACTACGCCACCGGGGCTCAGCCCTTTTTTTCCACTTTTTGAGGACAGGTCATGCAGTTACTCCAGGGTGGATTCACCTTTATTAAACGTGTAATTACTATAAAATTTTTACTTAATTGGCAAAACATATAAACAAAGGGGGTTCAAAATACAATTATCTTTAATTCTATTTTTTCCATAAATATTTTTAAGCCTCATGACTATAAATAAACATTTCTTATACATTGAATTTTCATGCATAACTGAATTTTTGTCCATAATTGGCATTTTAATACATGGGAATACCTCATAAAGCCAAGTGAAATAACCTGAAAAAGTAGTCCAAGTGATGCATAAGATTATCTTGCGTAAACTAGGACTCATGTACCCTGAGAGGAGAATGTCAGTAGCTCTAGCCAATCCTAGCCCGAGCCATGACCATTCTGGGGCCCATTTTCTGTGACACAGCTTCCAAGAGGATTGATAGGGGTTTTACATTTTCATTGGAAGTCAAGGAATTTTTTGTTTGTTTGTTTGTTTGTTTTTGGCATCACTGCTCTCCCGTGGTGGGAGTAGGAGGCCCAGCCCCACTGCTGGAATTGAACCTCCGTCCCAGTGGGCCGCAGTCCCGCGCACAACCACGACGCCACCGGGCCTCAGCCCGGAAGTCAAGGAATTTTTTGTAAAATTTCATGGAAGTTTTTTCAATGAATGTATCTAGGGAAATGAGGTAGTTTTTCCCTGTTCTCCCACAACACTCTTCTGTTCTTCAGTTTGGTTCTATAATTCATTTGTAGTGACTTCTCGGAACTCACAGGTGATGCTCACGATTATGGAGCTTATTAAGGGAAGTTAACAGGATCCAATTCAGGTAGGAAATGCTCAGGATATAGCTGTTTAGACTGAACATGTTCGCGTTCTTTAGGCCTGCTGATAAAGCCCTCCTCCGTAAGCCTCAACCCTGAGGCATTAAGCTCAACTCCTGGGTCAGCAAACTTGGCTCCCTGAATTAAGTGCTCAGAGGCGCCCCACTCCAGGAAGCCTCCTGCCCCAGAGTGCTCAGCAGTAGTTGCTTTGTGGCCTGGGAAGGAAGTCCGCCACTGTCTCATGCGCTGTCTTTGGGTTTTGCAGCCCTTGCCCCTCTGCGGCTCCTCTGGTGTCAAAGTTGTCTCCCGGGTCAAGGAGCTTGACTGCACGGGACCTAGAGGAGGCACTTCATGAGTTAGGCTGAATTGGGTAGAGAAACGAAACCAGTGACACACACATACTTTCTAGCAAGAAAGTTCTTTTTATATTGAAAAAGCATGCCAGCCAAGTTGAACTCATTCATAGGTCTGATGCTCGCTGGATCCTTCTTCTGACTCACATAGCTGAAGACTGATGACACAGAAAGGTGAAGCAATGTGCAGTGAGATCACAGGTCAGTGAGCGCAGAGTTGCTTGCATCGAAGGTTGGTGGACAAATGGTAGGGTGCTGATAGCTTGGATGGAGGAATTCCTCACTGTCTTTCTTCCAGAAAAGGTCAGACCCTAAAGAGGCATCATCAGACTGTGACCTGATCAATATGTTGGATTCCACCCCTACACATTTACACAGGGTCAAGTTAACATAAAATCTTAATTACCAGGCTCCATTCCTGACTCTTGCTGGTGGTGAGATTCCCCCTTGCTGCTCTCAAATGCTACTTTATATTCACAACTGAATTGTATAATGCAATCAGTATCTTCTCCCAGCTTTGTACCCAGACCCAACAGTGGAAAAGTCCTTTGGTGAGAATTACAGAGATTAGAGTTAGAAGGGCCAGTTTAAATAATTTATTGATCTGCAGTGCTAAATTTGATTTTTTGTGTTGTTGAGAATTTACACCTCAAAACTCACTCCCAGTGCAACAGTTTCTACGTGTCATTTATTGGCATTGATTATTGATTATAGTATTATTGATTATTAATTGATTATAGTATTTTAAGAATGCTTACGAGATCCAGGCTTCCAGATGTGGAGAGAACCTTACTGATCGATTCACTCCTTTCATTTGACAATTGATAAAAGCTGGAGTCCGCCAGGGTAAAACAACTTGTTGGTCAGTTCCAGAGCATTCCCATGCACACTGTACTGTGAACAGTTTTTTAATATTTCCTCAGGGTCTAAAGACGGTATGGAACCCATTTGAATTACAATTCCAGTTTTCTTTTTTCATAGATGAAGAACTGCCAAAATGCTAATGCTGAACGCCCCACAACTGCTCGGATCTCATCCGTGCAATTTCATCCTGGTGCTCAAGTGGTGATGGTTGCTGGGTTAGACAATGCTGTGTCGTTGTTTCAGGTAGGCTTTTTAAAATGAGGATTTGTAGTTGTGAAAATGATTACCTTCGGGGCTGAGCCCCGAAGTGGTCGAGTGCGGGACTGCGGCCCATGGGCTTGGCGGTTCAAATCCAGGAGCAAGGCTGGGTAGCTCCCACGACCACCAGAGGGCAGTGATGCCCTCCCCCCCCTCCCCAAAATGATTACCTTCGGGCATAGAAAGCATCCATGGAGATAACCAAGAGAAACATTTTTTACTTTCTTAACAGGTTGATGGAAAAACGAATCCTAAAATCCAGAGCATCTATTTGGAAAAGTTTCCAATCTTTAAGGCTTGCTTTAGTGCTAATGGAGAAGAAGTTCTAGCCACAAGTACCCACAGCAAAGTCCTTTATGTCTATGATATGCTGGCTGGAAAGTTAATTCCTGTGCACCAAGTGAGAGGTAAGGTTTCTCTTGAATACAAACCAATCAATATGAGTTGAGTTGACATATCAACAACCCCTTTTTTGTGGTCATTGTGTTGTTGAGATGATATGCTTGAATGAAACTGTAAACTGATTCACTTACTGACCATTTACTCTAATGCAGAACTGTCTCCCTAGACCAGAAGGGCAGTTGGAAATCCTTGACTGTCAAAACAGCTATTGATGTTGTAGAAAGAGTTGAACTTAGAAGTTACAAGTCCCAGGTTTCACATTTTTTGGACAAGTTTGACTTCTCTGATCTTTGGGAAATTTATACGTGCACGTTAATGTTTATTATAATAGAATTTGGATTTATAATTAAATGAAGTACTGCTTTTGGTGTTATGTAACACATTTTGAAGAATTGGCTACAGTTGACACTTGAGGTTATGGACGCTAATCTGTGTATAATTTGAATTTCCAAAACTTGGCTACGAATAGCCGACCGTTGCCTCAGAAACACACAGGGCCCATTCTCTCCTGCCCTGTAGCATCGCTGTCAGTTGACATCAGCTCAGCGGCAGTGAGTTTGAGTTTATTGACTAGAAGCTTTACAGGTAAACACAGTCAGTTTACATGTATGTTGTGTGTCATATGTGTTAAATATCATGTAAAGGTTGTACTTCCGATTCATGGTAAAGTCCTTCACAAAAAGAGCAAGGCTTTCATGTCTGCTAGTTTAGCTATGGTGTTGACTTCACAAAAGTCTTTTTTTTGGCAATGGTCCAATGGATTTCACTTACTTTGAAATGGCGAGTGGCTGCAAACCTCATTCTAAAGTTGCCTGTCGTGTACAATTTTCTCTGGTAATGCCTAAGGGAGCACTTCCAGCATGGTCAGTGACACTTGGTTTGGGCCCTATGCTGTTCCTCAAGAGTGATGGTATTGCACTGAAAAGTACACTGCTCAGAGAGGCGACCTTTTACTGAGTCGTCTGTGTGCTGGAGCAATGACTTGCTCGCGTAGAGATGATTAACAGTGTCATATAGTGTGTTCAAACAATCCTTTTGTGACGTGGACTGGGCAGTTCAGAGCTCCTTTTGTGCATGGGCCATCTGTGTTTAGAATAGGTGAAAATGTGTCTGCCTTTCTCCATTCTTCCCCTGGGACACCTTCATGAATCCTCTGTGAACCAAAGTCCTTGTAATGAGGCTGGCTGAGTTAATGTCGTAAGTCCTGGGAGGCAGTGCTGATAGGCACGATAGCTCACGGGTAACCTCCTTATTAAAAACTGTACGTGTGTGGGATTGTAAAAAAGGGTTGCCCTGGACAGCCATTTTTCTGTCAGTGAAAGTAAGACCAATGCTAGAAGGAATTGAGATGGTTCTGTCTGGATTTGATCACACTTCAAACCAGACCGTCTCAAATGTTAGTGCAGATTCTGACTCGGTGGATCTAGGATGGGGGCCTGAGAGCTTAAGTTTCTAACAAACTCCTGATTGATGACGATGACGCTTCTTTTTGGATCTCAGTTTTAGTTCCAACAATCTTCCAATATTGAAATAGAAGGCAATATATAACACGTTTGTTTATTTGTTTGGGCCAGGTCCTTCCTTGCCTTGCACACTGTTGGGAAAGACAAGCCAAGATACATGTAATTGGTGTGTGCCCGGGGCCTGGCCTGCTAGGTATATACTGTGTAATAGTGCCAGTCTCTTAGGAGATTTGTCTTCATTTGTCTTGCCTAATGCCTTTAATTCTTCCCATTCCTCATAGTTTGGGAATGATGAAATAATAGTAATGATAGATAAATTTTATTGATGGGGATGTTATTTCTCACTCTCCCATAACACAAGAAGGAAAACTTGTCAGCTAGTTATGATCTAAAGACTTGAACATATGTAAACTCTTCTTAACATAAATAGTAATTTGAAAAGTGAAGAAAACAAAATTGTTACAAGTGGTACATTCCACTAATTATTAAAGAGTTCATTAATCTGGGATCTACAAACAATTTCTTGCAATTTCTTGATTATGTGTCCGGGGTTTGTGAAATTGCATGTGAAAAGCACTACATTTTTATTTATATAAGCCTCCAACTGAAATCGAACTTTCCCCCCAACTAGAACTGTATTTAACCCTTATTCTGACTCACCAGGCTGTCAAGAGATACACAACACAAAAACAGGCTACGTACCCAGATTACCAGTTCAAACTCCAGAACCAGTTTCAGTTGTCATTCGTTTAAAAGGCAACTCTTCGTGATGTGTCTAGTCTTGAACAAACATGAGTCTCTGGCGTGTTGCCCCTGTTGCTGTCCCATGAGTTGGTGTTCACATAGGTCCTGCACACTGGCATGAAGCTTTGTTTCCCAGCACCATCTATGTTCCTGCTAGGGCTGTACAAGAGCCAGGTCTAGGCTGGCTGAGTGTTCTATTCCTTGCCATCAGGTTAGGTCTCAAAACTTGGAGGTGAAACCCCACACTGTGCTAGAACTCTCCTCCTTTCATTGCCCACTTGTTGGGTCTTTTCCTATTTAGAACCACGTAGTGTAGCCAGTACGCAGGGTGAGACATACAGGGGGCAAGTTGGTTATCCACAGAGAAGCAATCACAGTGATTAGAGCTAGGGGTCTGCGTTGGTCACATGAACTTGGTGTGGTGCTCTGGAGGCAGATGCAGAGTGTGGTTGCAAGCTATCAACAAGGACTGCTAAAGGCATCCAGATGATCTGTATGGGGCCTTAGAGGATATTTTCCAAGGAGAAACAATGTGTGATGGAGTATTGAATCCATGAGATTTTTCCAAATCCCTTTTCACTGACTTAATTAAAAAAAAAAACACTTTTATTTGAGTAGGCAATACATTAACATGGTATAAAAATCCAAGAGTATGGTAAAAATCTCTTTCCATCTATCTCCATGGCTACCACCTTCTCCCTGAAGGTGGCCAGTTATACCTATTCTTGATGGATTCTTTCATTTAAGCAACTTTTTTTTGGTGGACATCACTGCCCCCTGGTGGAAGTAGGAGGCCCAGCCTTGCTCCTGGAGAGCCACCACTGGAGTTCAACTGCCAACCCTGTGGGCCACAATCCCGTACACAACCACTACGCCACCGGGACTCAGCCCAATTAAGCAACTTTTTAATGGGTAATTTGATTCTAAGCTTTCTGATACCTGAGGAGTTTTCCTGCATAGGGAGGGTGAATCTTGGGCATGAAGAAGTGGCATGACCTTCAGTGACAAGTTGAGTCTGGTTTTTGTATCTAACTTATATGGCTTTGCTATAACATTCACATCCTGAGAAGCAAAACAGTTCTGAATATATTGAGACATTGATATTTTGGTTTTTTTCAAGGCACAGGTAAGAACCAATCTTCCACTCATCATGGAGTGCTTAGTAGGTTGTGTGCAATACTACTAAGTATTGCTGGTGTTCTGTTTTTGGCTGGTAATGTATTTCTTTTCTGATAATGAACTTTGATGTAGAAGTTTAATTTGTCCTTTTAATTAGAGATGTTATTACTTAACACTGGGAAAATTCGTTGTGTTTACTATGTGAGAGATGGAAGCTCTTGGCTTATAATAAAAAGGGTGAGTGTGAGCTAGAAAAGAGAAGTTTACTGAGCACGTTGTTGGTAGTTTTCTGTTTGAAAACTGTTTGCTCAGTCATACACAGGGTCAGAATTGCTCACATCCTCAGCCTACATTTTGTTTAAGGCACGTTGACATTTTTTAAAGGTACGATCCCTTCAGCTGGTAGTAAAAAAGAATTTTTGATCACCCTGTTAATCTTTGAAATTGGTTTATGTCTGTTCTTAGGTTTGAAAGAGAAGATAGTAAGGAGCTTCGAAATCTCCCCAGATGGGTCCTTCTTGCTCATAAATGGCGTTGCTGGATACACACACTTGTTGTCCATGAAGGTAGGCCATCATTTGTCCTTGGGATTTCTCTCTCCTGTAGGCAGGTGGGAGAAGTTGGTGACAGTTGGGGCAGATGTGAACATAAAGGGGAAAGAAAATAGTTGCTAGAAGCTAGAGAACTAGATCGTTCTTGTTCTACACAGTGTGCTCCTTCCTTACATGATAAGTAGAGAAGTAATATGTCACTTTTCTTTTAGACTAAAGAACTGATTGGCAGCATGAAAATCAATGGAAGAGTTGCAGCATCCACTTTCGCTTCGGATAGCAAGAAAATATATGCCTCCTCAGGTAAGGGAACTTGGTAAAAACATGAGAGACGCTTTGGGTATGCTAACTGTCCAGAGTCACCGCATTTGAATTTCATCCTCGTTCTCCTAAGAAGTTCGGTTTTATTTTTAGAATCTAGTTTTTATTGTAATTTGACTATTTGCTAAGGTAAGTAGTGAGGGGTTATTATTAATGTGTGTGTATGGGGGGGGGAATTGGAAGGAAAATGATTATTTTAAAAGCAATTCCTGGTTGAGTGCACGACTGTGGCCCACTAGCTTGGCAGTTCAAATCCAGCGGCAGCAAGGCTGGGTAGCTCCCATGACTACCAGAGGGCAGTGATTGCCGCGCCCCCCCCCCCCCCC
>PVJH01009974.1:7927-27494 GCA_004026705.1 Nesogale talazaci
CCCTTCCCCTGTTCTTTGACTTCTCACCCCCCTCTGGTGTTCTCCTGCCTCCTACTTCCCTCAAAGTAATGGCAATCAGCCATCTAGTCCTGCTGCCGCTCCTTTGCCCTCCTTCCCCTCGGAGGAAGGTCAGTTGTCTTTGGTATGAACGTCTTTGTGCTGTTGTTAAAAATTTTTTTTTCAGGTTTTCTAGGCATCACTGCCCTCTGGTGGTGGGAGTAGGAGGTCCAGCCTTTGCTCCTGTGGAGCTGGAATTGAACCTCCACCCCAGTGGGCTGCAGTCCCGCACACAACCATGACGCCACCAGGGCTCAGTCCCCAAATTTTTTTCATACGAGCAGTCTCACATGCTATTGGTCTTTTGGCGATTGGCTACTTTTCCTTAGCATAATGTTCTCCAGGTTCATTCATACCGTGAGGTGCCGCGTGATTTCTTCGTCCTTTGGAGCCAGGCCCAAGATTCCATTGTGTTTGCTACCAAAGTTCCCTTATCCTATCTTCAACCGATGGGCATCTAGATTGTTGCCATGGTGTTGTTGTCGTCGTGAGCGGCACTGCGATGAACATGGGCGTGCATGTGTTTTGTTCATTTGCTCTCAATCCTTGGGTTTAGCGGGATACCATGGCCTTTCTTTCCATTCCTGGTTGTTAGAGGCAACGCCGTACATATCATGCTCCATAGTGGTGGTATATATGTATAGTCCCACGAGCAATGCGTGAGGGTTCCAATGTCCACAGCCTCCCCAACATTTGTTCTTTCCTTTCCCATTTCCCCCTCAACGTGGCTGTCATTGTCAGTATAAGGTGTGTTTCATCATGCTTTTATTAGCAATTCCAGGGTGGCTGAGGGGTACCACTTCTCAAAGTAAGTTGCAAATTTTCCTTTTTGCTTTTGGTTCATAGTTGAATTAGGTGAGGGCTTACAGAGCAGATCATCATTTTTTAAAAAAGTTTTTGGGCATCACTGCCCTCTGTTGGTCGTGGGAGCTATCCAGCCTGGCTGCTGCTGGATTTGAACCGCCAAGTCCGTGGGCCGCAGTCCTGCACTCAATCACTACGCCACAGGGGCTCAGCTGGACCTTTTTTATAGTCACTATCTTGCCCTGTTCCTATCTGTTTTTGCCCATCTGTCTTATTACATATTGCCTTACCCTTCACCTAAATGAACACCTATTTACCCTCTTTCCTGTCCTCTCCCACTCTTGATAGCCATCAAGGTTTCTTTCTTTCTTTCTTTTTTTTTTTTTGGCATCACTGCCCTGGTGGTGGGAGTAGGAGGCCAGCCTTGTTTCTGGAGAGCTGCTGCAGTATTTGAACCTCCAACCCAGTGGGCCGCAGTCCTGCGCACAACCACTACGCCACCGGGGCTCAGCCATCAGGTTTCTTTTAGCTGATTTTTTTTTGATCGACTTAATTTCACTCAGCACAATGTTCTCCAGTTCTATTCACGTCATGTGATGTTTCATAATTTCATCATTTATTCTTTAACAGTGAGTAATGTTCCATTGTGTGTTTGTACTGAAGTTTATTTAGCCGTTCTTCCACTGATGGGGTTTAGGTTGTAGCCGTGTTCTTGCTTTTGTGAACAGTGCTGCGATGAACTTAGCTCGGCATATAGCTGTTCATACTGGGCTCTTTATTTCTTAGGGCTCATACCAACTAGTAAGATTCTGGGGTTTTACAGCATTTCTGTTCTCAGTTGTTTAAGAAAGTGTCATACTGCTTTCCATGGTGAGCTTACTGTTTTACAGCAGTGTATGAAGGTTCCAATCTCTACACACTCCTTTAGTATTTCTTATTTTATGCATTTTGAACTTTGCTTTCAATGCTTGGGTAAGGTTGTATGTCATCATTGTTTTGCTTTGTATCTCTCAGATGACTTATTATTGTGAGCATTTCTTCATGTTTGTTGGCTGGCTGATTGTAATTGGTAAACTATCCTCTCTACCCACTTTTTAATTGCATTATTTGTCTCCCCCCCTCCAAAAAAACCCCGATTTTATTGGAAGCAAAATTTAAATAAACAGTTTTATTAGCATATAATTCACTGGAGTAACAATTTAGTAGTTTAAATATATTAAAAGTTGTGCATTGGTCAAGTCTTTACGCATGTTATTTATTTATGTTTTTGGCATCACTGCCCTCTCGTGGGAGTGGGAAGCCCAGCCTTGCCCCTGGAGAGCAGCTGTTGGATTTGAACTGCCAAGCCATGGGCCACAGTCCCGCGTACAACCACTATGCTACCGGGGCTCAGCCAATGCATGTTATTCTCCCCCCCGCCCCCACCAATGCATGTTATTTTTAAGGAGTTGCCTTCACCTGTTTTGTCATATATAGTAGTCTTCATAGTTCTAGGGTAAGCTTAATTTTTTAAAGAATTTTAACAGTTTTGGTGACATATAATTCATACATCTCATAATTCAGTGGTTTAAATATATTAAAAAGTTGTGTAATCATCACCACAATCAATTTTAGAACAAATATTAACTTACTAAGTTCTTAGAAACAAACCATTCACACCCTGTGTTATATATACCTACTTTTACTCCTTGATTTTGCAAATTTTTTTTTTTTTTTGGCATCACTGCCCTCAGGTGGTGGGAGTAGGAGGCCCAGCCTTGCTCCGTGGAGCTGGAATCGAACCTCCATCCCAGTGGGCCGCTGTCCCGCGCACAACCACTACGCCACTGGGGCTCAGCCCAATTTTGCAAATTTTAAGAAAACTCTTCAGCTCTTTTGAGAGGACTCTCTCCTAAGATAAATATGATCCTTGGGTTTTGATTCCAGTTTTTATTGAATCCCTGGAGCAGTTCAAAGATTTCACTAGAAGAAAAAAAATATTGTCTTGCCCTGGAAGTACCTTGATGGTATAGGTTTTATTTCAGACTGTTGACCAGGACTGTTATAGCAGCAGTAGTAACCTTTGGGGTTATTGCTATTTGATTTTACATTTTAATTCTTTAGGCAGCAACAAAACTTATTGAAATGTAGATATTGATAACAGTTTTGAAACTCATTTTATATGCTGGAACTGTCAGCTATTCTCAATAGAAGCTTTCATGCCTCCAGATTTATTATTTTATATCCTATTATTAATTTTTTTATTGTAGAAATCAATGCTTGTCGCAGTTCTCTCTCCCCCAAAACATACTCACTGCCATTAGTTGATTGATTGTGATTCATAACGAGCCTGTAGGTCAGGGGAGAACTGCCCCTCTCAGTTTCCAAGACTATAACTTTTTAGTCTAGAGAAAGAGCTGGTAGTTTATAATTGTTGACCTTGCAGTTAGTCAGCAGCCCTCGCACACTGCCCAACTTGCAGGGCTCCTCTGTGGTTCTTTAGTGCTATTGTAAGAAATACAACAAGTGGTGACTTTAACAAACACATTTATTCTCTCATAGTTTATGGGGCTGAAAGTTCAAGATCAGTGTGCCAGCTCTGAGAAAAGGCTTTCTTTTCTATAGGCTTTGGCAGAAGATCTTGTTCTGTGATGATCTTAATGTGGTTGACATCTTCCCCTCGCCCTATTTCTTAATTATTATTATTTGTTTATTTTTTTTGCATCACTGCCCTCAGGTGGTGGGAGTAGGAGGCCCAGCCTTTGCTCCGTGGAGCTGGAATCGAACCTCCATCCCAGTGGACCGCAGTCCCGCGCACAACCACTTCTTAATTGTTTTTTATATCTCAAAGTAGATCAACTCAAGATATGCCCTAGTACTACTGTCTCATTAACATTACACAGAAAATGCATTCCTGAATAGGATTATAGCCACAACTTTGCAACACTAATCTTCAATTGATAACAGTGCTAATTTTAACAGACTTAAGAAACACTTCCAGTTAGTCTTAATTCATAATAACATGAAATTTATGGAGACATTGGACTTTTATTTATATTTTGTTTATATTTGTTATTTATATTTATATTTTGTTTTTTATATTTAATATTTAATATAATATTTAATATAATATTTATATTTATATTTTGTTTTTGTTGTTTGTATGTTGAATTGATTCATCGCAATCCTCTAGGACAGGGTGTCAAACTGGCAGCCCGCGGGCTGCATGCAGCCCCCGAGGTAATTTTTTGTGGCCCACGATGTTCTGAAATAAAACATAATGAGAGAATCATGTGTCCAATGGTATTGCCTTGATCTCCCCTAAGTGATATTTTCTTCATAACAATTTTTTTTCTATTGTCATTTTGTTTCTTTTTTCTTTTTCATTTTTTTTTTTTTTGTCATTTTATTTTAGAGCATCGTTGGCCTCCAAAAATTACCTTGAGGGCCACATGTGACCCACGGGCCACCAGTTTGACACTGCTGCTCTAGGACATGTATTTTTTTGACATGTATTAATAAGTTAAAAACTCCTCAATTTCAGGGATCTACATATAACCTCCTCCCTGGGACAAGGCCAGTAGGGAAGTGGGTGAAGGGACACAGTAGACAGTGTGTGGTATGAAAAAGCAATAGCAATTTGTAAATTATTAAAGGTTCATGGCGGGGGGGGGGAGGGAAATATAGGGAGCTGGAACTGGGGGCCTAGGTGAAGGGAGGACGTTTTGAGAGTGATGATGGCAACAAGTGTGCACATGAGTCCTGCATACAATTGATGTGTGTATGACTCGCGAGGGGAGGTGTATGAGAACCCAATAAAATGACTCATTAAAGAAAAAGGTGGGAGGGGGAAGGAGGAGCTTATACCAAGGGCTCAAGTGGAAAATGTTTGGAAATGAATGCGGCAACATGTGTGCAAATGTGCTTGATATGGATGATGTATTGAATGTTATAGTAGCTGTAAGAGCCCCCAATAAAATTATTTTTTAAAAAACAAAAAATGCCTCCTATTTCTTAAATTTTAGGAATCAGTGATGGACCTTCAGTCTCAGCATTAACAAATGGTTTTGACACTCCAGAAGAAAGGTATCAGAAGCTCAAAAAGGCAAGTAGATAAGTTAGAAAACCTTGTATTTTCCATGACTATTGTCCCATTGTTGAAATCTAGAGAAATAATCAATTTTGCACATTAAGTTTTTATTTTATTTTATTATTTATTATTTATTTATTCCTTCTTTTTGAGAAGGAGACACACAGGCCAAGGCCAATTTATGAAGCAAGCTGAAATCTGAGAGCAGGACTGAAGGGGTAAAGGGAGACAGGTCCTGGATATTTGTTTCCTGGATGTCTTTCAGGAAGTGCTGGGAGGGCAGGGGCGAGCCCTGGCTGCTGAGGGCCAGCGAAGTCACTGGATCAAAGCTAGGGCCTGAGGCATCAGTGTGTGCTTTGTGTTGGAGTCTGCTGGGGTTCTGTCTTGGACCTGCAGGATGACTTCAGGGGTTTCCTGTAAGAGGTCCTGCCCCACTGCTGTCTCCACATGCTGGTGCCATGTAGCCAGCTTGGGTCGGCCTTCAAAGATCTGGCAGTCAGCACCCACAGGGTGCATCAGCTCGGTGACCACCACCAGATCAGCCACGGAGATGTGGGGCTCATCCAGGAAGGCCTTGTCCTTCAGGAATTGTCCTCTAGCAGCTCCAGCGTCCCCTCCAATTCTGCCAGCGTGGCGGTCAGTGTCTCAGGGGGCACTGGCTCGCTCAGGAAGCTGGGAAGCATCACCTTATGCCACAGGGCTCGCAGGCAGCTTCTACGCAGGGTGGCGTGCTGCCACACCAGGTACTCGTCCACATGGGCACAGGCCTGCCGGTCGTGGGGGTACCAGTGGTCTGGGACCTTGTACTTCTGGGCTAGGTACAGCAGGATGGCCACACTCTCAGTCAAGTTGAAGTCCCCGTCCTTCAAGACTGGCATCTTCTCCAGGGAGTTCACCTGGATGAACACATTACTGAGGTGCTGACCTGTGCAGAGACCAGCATGGGGAGCACTAAAACCTTCATGGCCTGTGCCCACTCCCTTTGATCAGGTCCACAGTGCGCAGCTCGAAGGGGATGTGGTTCTTCTTGGCGAAGATGCAGATGGTGTGACAGGGCTGGGACAGCAGCTCCAGATACAGCTGCAGGCCCATGGCAGGGGCTGCGGGTCTGGCCAGCAGCCCTGGGAGAATCCTGCACATTAAGTTTTTAAAAGGCAGTACCTTTTCCCAACCTCTGCCATAAAATGATGCTTACAACAGCAGCAAAAAAGTATATTGGAATGGGATAGTATTTTACTATAACATATCAATAATGCTTCTGTTACCTAATTTGAATATGCTAACCTGATTGTAAGTATTCTGCCAACGTCAAGATGAGTGATTCAGAAAATCTATCTAGTTGAGAAGACTGTTGCTCATGTTGAATAAGCACACCATTTTGATAAATCTCTTTGTTTTTTTTTCCTTTCCAGCATTCCATGGACTTTTTGCTGTTTCAGTTTGGTCTTTGCACTTTCACGTATGACCACACAGATTCCAAGTATGTTATTTTAACAAACACCTGCAATGCTTTTGTCACAGCACAATGTAATTACCTAAGTCTCCTTTTATCTTGTTTTTCATAGGTATATAACGAAGTCATTTAACTTTTACGTTTTCCCGAAACCCTTCAATCGGTTCTCACCAGATGTTAAATTTGTCTGTCAGGTTAGTAACATAGTTATTGTTTTATGTATTGCAGATGAAAATGTGAACTCACTTAATTTAGGGATTTAGATCAAACTATTTCTTTGTGTGTGTGTGTGTGTGGCCTCACTGCTCTGGTGGGAGTAGGAAGAGCAGTCTTGCTTCTGGAGAGCTGCTGCTGGATTTGAACTGTCAACCCTGTGGGCCACAGTCCTGCACACAACCACTGCGCCACCAGGGCTCAGCCCAAACTATTTCATACTTGATTCTGCCATTGACTTTGTGACTCCAGGTTTTGGGCACAATATTCAACTTGTCTGACTGTCAGTTATTAGATGCCAGTGATCAGTTATGACCCTTAGCTACCTTATGCACAACATGTGAAACACTGCACGAATCTGTGCCATCTTTATGATTGTTTCTGTTCCTGAACCTGTTGTTAAAACCACTGTATCAATCATCTCATGGAGGGACTTTTTTTTTTTAACTGTCCCTCTGCTTTACCAAGCATGATGTCTTTCTCCAGGGACTGTCAGTTTGTTGTACTTTGGTACATTATGTGCTGCTGGATGCTGGAAGATATGTCACTGGTATTCGAAATGCCAGCAGGGTCACCCAAAGTGAGCATGTTTCCATGGAACTTCCAGGCTAGTAGCAGGCAACGAAGAAGGACTCCACTTTGGAGGAAGTAGCCACTAGAAACCTTATGTATATAACTTCACTTCTACAGTTGCCAATTAATGACAACCAGTGACCCTCGTTACTTCAGAATGAGTTGACGAATCCAACACAAAGGTCAGATGGAGAGAAATTAGAGTACCAGCTTTATTCCTGGCAAAGTGGAGTGAGAACGTGGTGTGATAATGTACGTCCATTTGGGATTCCTACTATCTTACTGCTCGATTGAACTCCACATATAGACCAGTGGGCTTCTCCCTTAACCATCGTCTTTCTACTCATCTACCAGAGAAGAGGTCCCTACCCAGCCTGGGAAGAGCAGAGCATATGTGTATCTTGTCCAAAAATTGAGAACTCAGATTAGCTAACAGAACGCATTGTTACTAACAGAACGCATCTGTTGGCAACTCTACATGTTACAGCTTAGAATTGCATCATAGAGTTTTCTTGGCTGTGATTTTTATGCAAGCAGATCACCTTTATGAAAGCAGGCCTTTTTTGTCTGTGAGAGGATCTAGAAGGGGCTCATTCAAATGTGCACATTAGTGTGGAAAGGAGGAGTGGATGGTACTTTTTTTCCCCCCTCACTATTATGAAACCCACCTACCACATAACTACCTTGGAGTCTATTGTGACACAGCAATTGTATAGGACAGAGTAGGACTCCTTCCGAGTGTTCTTGAGGCTGTAAATCTTTATGGACACAGAACTGCCTCATCTTTCACAGTATTGCTTTGAGCTAGATATCTGATATCAGCAGTCATATCCCTTGTTCTCTATCCTCTTCTGAATCCAGCCTGAACCTCAGGATTAACTGCTGCAACCATTGGTGGATGATCTTCAGCAAAATTTTACCTGCACATGATATCAATGATATTTTTCTCTAAGCATCCTCTTGGCTCACCTTTCTTTGGAATTGGAACAAACATGGATCTCTTTTTAGTCAGTGGGCCAAGTAGCTGTCTTCCAAATTTCAGGCATAGCTGAGTAAGTGCTTCCAGTGCTTATCCACTTGTTGAAACATTCCAAGTAGTATTCCATCAATATCTAGAGCTTTGTTTCTGGTTAATTCTTTCAGGGCATCTTGAACCACTCTCTTTATTATCACTGATTCTTGTTTGTATGCTACCTACTAAAATGGTATTATGTCGACTAGCTCTTTTTGGAACAGTGACTGTGTATTCTTTCAATCTTCTTTTGATGCTTCATGCATCATTCAATCTTTTCTCTATAGAATCTTTTTTTTTTTTGTTTTTGGGCATCACTGCTCTCTGGTGGTGGGAGTAGGAGGCCCAGCCCCACTGCTGGAATCGAACCTCCATCCCAGTGGGCCGCAGTCCCGCGCACAACCACGACGCCACCGGGGCTCAGCCCTCTATAATCTTTCATTATTGTAACTGGAGGTTTTTTTCCTGAGTTCTGTTTGTTAAAGCTATGCTAAGTAGTCTCTTTGCTTATGATGTTCTAATTCTGGGTCTTTGTACATTACACTACAATATTTTACATTGTCTTTTGGAGCTGCCCTTTGAAATTTCCTAGTGAACTTTTTTTTTTTTTTTTTAGATTTTTAGGCATCACTGCCCTATGGTGGTGGGAGTAGGAGGCTCAGCCTTTGCTCCCATGAGCTGGAATTGAACCTGCATCCCAGTGAGCCACAGTCCCACGCACAACCACTGCGCCACCGGGGCTCAGCCCCCTAGTGAACTTTTTAACTTCCTCGTTTCTTCCATTTGCTTTAGCTACTCTGATTAAGAGCACGCTTCAAAATCTCTTCTGGCATCCACTTTGATCTTTCTTTTTGATAACCTTTTGCTTTCTTTATAGGTAATATTCTTGTTGTCTTTTCAGAGCTCATCAAGTCTTCTGTCATTGGTGCTCCATGTGTCAAATCTGTTCATGAACTTCACTTAGTTTAGATTCCAGGTTGTATTTTGTGTTCCGTGGACTTGTTCTAGTTTTCTTCAGCTTTATCCTGAACTTATATATGAACAATTGATTGTTCCATAGTCAGCCTCTGTCCTAGTTTTAGCTCCTGATCATGAGATTCTCAGCGTTTCTTCATACTCAACCCCACCTCACCCGACTGCTATTGAGGCAATTCTGACTTAGGGTAATCCTAGAGGACAGGATAGAACTGCCTCTGTGTGTTTCTGAGACTGTAACTCTGGTGAACCTGCAGCTCCACAAGTAAACCTTACACCATGAAGGCCCCTCTAAAAAAAGACTAACTCTCTACTGCAGGAGCAAGCCTCATATTTCTTGTGTGGAGCTAGCTGGCAGTTGTAAACTGCTGTTCATTCAGTTAGCAGTCCATCCTAAACCATTATGCCACCACAGCTCCTTTCTCTTCCCAGACTTCAGTTCCATTACTGTGTATTTCATCTGGAGAAGTCCATATTTGTGTTGTGAAAAGGGTGTTTGCTGTGAACAAATCATTGGTTTTGTAAAATTCTATCATTGGCCTTCCAGTTCTCTGTCAGCTCGTCGTTCTGTGATGGTGCGTGTTTGTGGTTGTGATGCTGGAAGCTGTGTTCTTAGAATTTCAAATGCCAGCAGGATCACCCAAAGTGAATAGGGTTTAGGGAAGCAACCAGATTAAGAACAGACAAGGAAGAAGAACTCGGCTCTCCACTTTGCTGGAAGTAGCTGCTAAAAATATTATGCATAGCTTGGAACCACTGCCAGATACTGAAGGCCTAATAAATGGAAGCAGAGCTTTTTCAGAGACAGTATCTAAGGATGGGTCCCCACAGGCAGAAGGTGCTTGACTGCAAGGTGCTTGACTGGTGACATGATTAGAGTAAACTCTGTTGGAGTGGAGTTTTCGACATCTTCAGTAAGATAAGGAGAAACAGCTGTAAAAATCTGCTAATAATCAGCACATGGAATGTGTGAAGTATTATGTCTAGGAAACGAATCTTCAAAAATGAACACATCAAAATCGACATTCTAGACACTAGAGTGAGCTGAGATTGACCAATATTGGCCATTTTGAGTCAGAAAACCTTATGGTTTGCTATGCTGGGAATAACACAATCAAGAGGAATGGTGTGATATTTTTTGTCAAAGAGGACATTGCAAAATAATCATAACATACAGTGCTGTCTGTGATAGGATTGTATCTCTCTACCTTCAAGGAAATCCAATCAGTACAACTATTATGCAAATTTATGCACCGACAACAAAAGCTGGTGATGAAGAAACTGAAGAATTCTACCAATGGCTTCAGTCAGAAATTGATCAAAATTGCAATCAAGATGCATTGATTATTTTCGGCAATTGAAATGCAAAACTTTTAAAAGAGGGATAGTAGTTGAAAATTATGGGCATGTATTATACAAAGAAAAAGAAAAATATGGACATGGTGGTAGGACTCAAGCTAGAGATAACGTGATAGGATTTTGCAAAACCAGCAATTTGTTCATAGCCATGCATTGTATTCCTTTATATGTGTGTACCAAGTTTATCTATTCTTCACCCAGTGGGCATTTAGATTGTTTTCATCTTCCAGCTATTTTTTTGGACAATGGTGTGATAAACATGGATCTGCCCATATCTTTTCCTACTTTGCTTTTACTTTTCTTAGGGTGTATACTGAATTGAGAGATTTCTCGCCCATATGCTATTTCTATTCCCTTTTGTTTGAGGGAGCGTGCCTTCACTTTCCACAGTGGGTATATGATTGTTTTTGTTTTTTTGGTGTTTTTTTTTTTTTGGGGGGGGGGCATCATTGCTCTCCGGTGGTGGGAGTAGGAGGCCCAGCCCCACTGCTAGAATTGAACCTCCGTCCCAGTGGGCCGCAGTCCCGTGCACAACCACTATGCCACTGGGGCTCAGCCCGGTTGTTTTTGTTTTTAATGAAAAAAAATCATTATTGGGGCCTCATTCAAGTCATCACAACCCATATATGCATCCATTGTAAGCAAAGCATGTGTACATTTGTACATTTGTTGCCATCATCTTTCTCAAAACATTTTCTTTCTACTTAAGCCCTTGGAATTAGCTTCTCATGTTTCCCTTCCCTCCTTGCTCCCCCCTTCTTCATGAACCCTTGATATTTTATAAATTATTATCATTTCCTCATTTCGTACACTGACCAAAGTCTGTCTTCACCCACTTCCCTGTTGTCTGGGCCCCAGAGAGGAGGTTATATGTAGATTCTTGTAATTGGTTCCCCCTTTCTACTTCACCTTCCCTCCACCCTCTCAGTATTGCCACTGTCACCACTGATCCTCAAGAGATCATCCATCCAGAATTCCCCATGTTTCCGTTTCCTGTCTGTACCAGTGTACATTTCCCTGGGCTAGCCGGATTTGTAAGGTGGAATTGGCATCATAATAGTGGGAGGGAGGAAGCATTGAAGAGCTAGAGGAAAGTTGTGTATTTCATTGTTGTTACACTGTACCCAGACTGGCTCGTCTCCTCCCCGTGACCCTTCTGTAAGGGGATGTTACTTCACCTACAGATGGGCTTTGGGTCCCCAATCTGTAACCCCCCTCATTTATAATGATGTAATTTTTAGTTCTTTGATGCCTGAGACCTGATCCTTTCGACACTTTGTGGTCACACAGGCTGGTGTGCTTCTTCCATGTGGGCTTTGTTGCTTCTGGTTTTTAGTGTTTTTGATTATATGGTATTATATTCCCACCAGCGGTGTATGAGAGTTCCTATCGTCACATTCTCTCCAACATTTGATATTTTATATTTTTAACTTCATTATCAATAGTGGCCAGTTTTAATAATTATTATCAAATTAATAATTTGATAATATTAATAATATTTTCAAATTAATAATTTGAAAATTGTTGATATTTACTTTATCCTACAATCAGTCACCAGTTATTTATCAGCCACCATGGTATGCAATAAGGATTCCAGGTGATGTGAGGGGTTAAGTGTTGAACTGCTAACCATGTGGTAAGTGGTTCAAATCCACTGTCTGCTTCATACATATTTCCAATCTACTTTGTTTTGTAGGGTCTGTATGAGTCAGAACTTATTTGATGGTACTGGGTTTTGTTTTGTTTTATTTTGGTCTAAGCTGCTGGATATACGCTCTCATTGAAAGAAAAAGGAGGACTGTTGGCTCAGTGGGTAAAGAGCTCAGCTACTAACCCAGAGGTCAGTGGTTTGAACCCATTAGCCACTCAGTGACAAAAAGATGGGGCAATCTGCGTCTGTCAAGATTACAGCCTTGTCAGTTTACACTCTGTCCTAGAGGTTTGCTGTGAGTCACAGTGAACTTGCCACTGGTGGGTTTGGTGTTTTGTTTTTTGGTCTTATTGATAGAAAAGCAGGTTTGAAAATTTATACAGGTACGATTTGCTAATGCATGTGAAAGTTGGACAATGAATAAGAAATATCAAAGAATAATTAATGCATTTGAATTATTATACTAGCAAGGAAGAGCGAAAGTATTATGAACTGCCAAAGAACAATGAAATCTCTCGGAAGAGGTATAGCCAGAATGGTCTCTTACTGGCAAAGATGGTAAGATTTCATCTCATGTACTTTGGACACGTTATCAAGAGAGACTTGGAAAAGGATATCCTGTATAATAAAGTAGAGGATTATCTAAAGAGAGGAAGACCCTTGATAAGATGGATTGACACGGTGGCTGCAACTGTGAGTTCAAACATAAGAGCACTTGTGAGAACGGCACAGGACCGGCTGGCATTGCATTCTTCTGTGTGTAAGGTTTCTGTGAGAGGGAGCTGACGTGAGAGCACACAACAACAACACCATCTTCTAGTACTACCAGGAGGAGAGAATTATTTTACACACATTCATGACTTTGGTCATAGGTTAATCAAGCAAAAGCAGATGTTGATATGAATCATTCTCTGTTCTAACAGACTGGCAAAAATAGGGTTATCCTGATAAATGTCAGTCAAGAATGTACAAATTCACATTATGGCAACACTTGGAAAAGTGAACATCTAGTTACTAGCTATCCTTTTAAAAAAAAAGGATATACTAGGGTCAGCCCCAATGGTGATGCACCTCTGAAATACACCCTAATATAAAGAGGCATAAATAGAATATCGCAGAATGGCCATCATAGGGTTGCCAGAATAATTTGTTTCCTGATACAGCATACAGGATGTTGTAACAAGACGGTGTCCGCTAACCAACAGTACGCCACTCTTGGTACTGCTGTCTTCTGCTTCCTCAGACACAATGTGTTTACCTGCTTAAGTTGTCAGGTTATAAGTGTGTCTAGTTTAGAGTCCATTTCATCTAGAGGCGTTCATATGGGTATGCGGCCTCCCTGATGGAGCCTATAGAGTGTGACGTGTACCCTGTAGATCCCAGGATTCATTGTCCCAGTGTTTTGGCACCCAGCCTAGGTTCCCAGATACTGCCAGACGCCCTAGGTCCATTCTGCCCTGATGCTACATGCCACTAAAGACCCTCTCCATCTAATGATCCTAAGAGCATCCTCAGTCTCTTCTACCCCCACCTGGTGGTCAGCCCCACCTCCTTTCAACGGGCACGCACTTAAATTTTCCCAAGCTTGACTGTTTCCTTTCCCGTCATCTGTGCTGCCCTTCCCTCAGTAAGTCTCATCCCTCTTTCAGGGCTGCCTTCCTCTCTGTCTGGGGGATCTCATTCCCAGATACACATGGCTATCATTAGCAGGCATCACCAACCCAACACCCACGTCCACCTCCACTCCCCTTGATTCCAGCTGTACTGAGGTGCCTTTGGCCAAGTGACCTACACTCTACTTACCTGAAGCAGATGATGTTCCTTGGTGCTGGTCTGGTTCTACCAGGCCATCTGATCCCCAGCCAGAAGACAAATGACCTGTAAGGTTGAGGTTGTATCTGTTCTGATGCCTGTTCTTGTTGTAGTGGACTCAACAGTATTGTCCTGTTGTGCTTGACTAACTTCACTCAGCATAATGTCTTCCAGATCCCTGTACAAGATGAGGTGTTTCAGGCTTCATCACTGTTTTTGAAGTATATGTTGAATTCCATTATGTATATGTACCAAAATTTTTAAAATTCACTTATATATTGATGGAAATTTAGGCTGTTTCCAGCTTCTGGCTATTGTGAACTGTGCTATGATGAAAATGGGGGAACAATCATCTATTTAAGTGGTATCTCATTGTTTTGACTTGCTTTTCCAGATTGCTAATGATTAGGAGCATTGCCTTGGGGTTATTAACCATTTGAGTGTCAGCCTTTGGATTGTCTGTGTAGGTCTTTTGCCTACCTTCTCAGAGGTCTAGTAGTGTGTGTGTGTGTGTGTGTGTGTGTGTATGTGTGTGTGTGGTAAACTTATAAAATTCAGTAGATCCGAGTAGTTAGTCCTTTGGTATATCATTACTAAATATCATTTCCCAGTCTGTGGGCTCTCTTTTTACTCTTTCAAAAAAGTGTTTTGATGTATTTTATCTATCATGGAGTGTGTTTTTTTGCTATCATTCTGATTGTAATTTGAGTGTAATTTCCTGCACTAGGATTCCAAGATTTGTCCCAATTTTCTTACTGATTTTGGTAGCTTTGGAATTTACATATGTCTCTGATCCATCTTGAGTTTGTTTTTGTGCATCTGGTGAGTTATGGGCCTTGTTTTGTTCTTCAGCACAAGAATATCCAGCTTTTCCAACTTTTCCATATAGTGAAAAGGGCATCTGTTTCCATTTAATGTTTTGGGGGCCTTTGCCAAAAATCAATTTTCTGTATGCGGATGTTTTTATTTCTGGGTTTTCTCTCTTGATTCAATGGTCTGATTATCTATCATTATACCAGTACCAGGCTGTGATGACAGCTGTGTCTGAATAGTAGGTTTTGAAGTCAGTTTGTGTAAGACTACCTTTTTTGGTCTTCTTGAGGAGTTCTTTGACTCTCTTGGGCTTCTTCCTTTACATATGAAGTTGGTAATCAGTCTTTCCATTTCTTTGTATAATGATACTGGAATTTGGATTGTGGTTGCATTGAATTTGTAGATTGCTTTAAGAAATACTTATATTTTTACAATATCGAATCTTCTAATCTGTGAATACAGAATATGCTTCTATTTGTGTAGCTCCCTTTTAGTTTCTTGAAGTAATGTTCTGTAGTTTTCTTTGTCCATTATTTGTGTTTCTTTTTCTTTTTTATGTTTACTCCTAGATATTCCAGCTTTTGCGTGTCTATTGTGAATGGTACTATATCTTTTTCTGTATTCCCAACACTGGTATACAGTAAGTATTTCCAACACTGGTATCTAGTAATCTAATTGATTTCTGTTTGTTAATCTTGTATCTTGCTACTCAATTACACTATTATTTCCAGCATTTCTATTGTGGGACCCCTTGGGATGCTTAATATATAGAATTATATTGTCTGCATATAGTGAAAATTTCACTTCTTCCTTACGCAACCACACACCATTAATATCTTGCTTTTGTCTTATGGCATTGGCTAGAACTTCCAGCACAATGTTGAACAGGAGTGGGGAGAACATCCCATCGGGTTCCCTTCTTTGGTGGAAATGTTTTCAGCTTTTCTCCATCTAGTATAATTCTCATTCTTGTTTTTTTGTATATGACTTTTATTGTATCGAGTTTCCTCCCTCCTCCCCCTTTTAAAAATTGTTTATTTACCAAGATAAACTATTACTTAGCCCACATCATATTTCAGTCAAGGAGATAGGCCAGTCGCATTCATGGAATCAATCTGAAGAAATTCTTCCCATTCCACAATCACTTTGCACTTTGAAAGATGCCAGTTTTGCTCATATCAAAATTCGTCATGGAATCTTAATTTCTGTAGAAATCTGCATAAACCTTTCTTGGTTCAGCAACTGCAAACGTGTAGAAAGTTGCAGCCTCAAGAGCCATAATGACGCTCAGACAATATGAAGCTGCAGACGCCTTGCCAGAAGACCTCACATCTGAGGTTTTGCCAAAGCATTGGAAGACATGGTGGCTCTTCTCCCTCACCACAAATGTCCTTTTTGGCTCTGATTTTTCCTCTAGTTCTATCTTCTTGAGAGTCTTATTAGGAATGGGTGTTGGATGTTGTCAGATGCTTTTTCTGTATCGATTTACAGGATCGTATAGTTCTTGCCGTTTTTCTTAATGATATGGTGAATTCCATGAATTGTTTTTCTAATGTTGAACCATACCTGAATCCCTGGTGTGAATCCCACTTGATCACGATGTATTATTTTTTTGATATGTTGTTGGATTCTACATTTGATCTTAGCCAAAAAAGCAGAGAAATGATAAGTTGTTGGAGTCTATTGACTAGGATTTTGTTGAGAATTTTTGCATCTATGTTTATGAGAGATATCTGTCTGAATTTCTCTGTCCTTACCAGCTTGATCCTTGCCAGGTTTGGTATCAGGGTTATTCTGGCTTCATGGAATGAGTTTAGGAGTTTGCTATTCCTTTCTATGTTCTGGAAGGGTTTGTGTAGGATTGATGTCAGTTCTTCTCTGAGTGCTTGGTAGAATTCTTCTGTGATGATCTGAACTGAGCCTTTTGTCAGTGGGAGCTTCTTGGTGACTTTGTCTATTTCTTCCTTTGCTATGGGTCTGTTCATGTTCTTTTTTTGTTTTTTTTTTTTTGCACTTTTCCCTGTTCATGTTCTTAATGGCCATATGTGTTAATTTGGGGAGAGAGTAATTTTCAAAATATTTGTCTATGCCTACCAAAGTAATGAATTGGTTGGAAAAGTCTTTTGTAGAACTGTATAATTAATCTTTTTATTTCATTAGGGTCTGTGGTCACTTCCCCTGTTTCAACCCTAATTCTAGATATTGATATTTGGTCCTTTTCCTTTCTTAAGTTTGCTAGTGGTTTGTTGATTTATTGATTCTTTCAAAGAACAACCTTTTTGTTCTGTTGGTTTTTTCCCAGTTGTTCTTCTGTTTCCCAGTTTAGTTATCTCTACTCTTATTTTCATGATTTCCTCTCTTTTGCTGTTAGAAGGATTATGCTGTTGACTCTGTCCTAGTTGCTGGAGGTGCTGAACTAAGGTGCTGACCATAATTTTTTCCTCATTTTTTTTGGCATCACTGTCCTCTGGTGGCAGTGGGAGGCTCAGCCTTGCTCCTGTAGAGCTGCTGCTGCATTTGAACCGCCAGCCCAGTGGGCTGCAGTCCCACACTCAACCACTATGCCACCGGGGCTCAGCCCTTTTTCCTCATTTTTATGTGTTAATTTATTATAATAAAATGACCTCTGATAACTGCCTTTGTTGTGTCTCATAGGTTTTGGTATGTTGTATTCTCTTCTCGTACTCGGTTTCTAGATTCTTAATTTCCTCTCTAATTTGGGATAATACCCATTCTTTCTAAGAAGGTTATCATTTAGTCTCTCTGATTGTTACATAATCTGGTGTCAGTTTGGGGTTCAGAGGATTAAGAGTGAAGGGGTGGAGTCTAGTCTGTCAGTCGGGTCACAGCCAATAAGGTCTCTTTCTCTTGAGAATTTGGTAACTGCAGTTTTTCCTCCTTGGATATGGGAGAGACTCACTACTTCACTTCTTTGGAGACTTTCTGCTGACATGGCTGACTTCCTGTGAGACATCTCTGAGAAGTCACACGTACCTACCCTGATGCAGTCTTGAGACCTGAAAAAGCCACGAGGAGACCCCTGCCCGCGTTGAGATGCTTACAATGCCACCCGTCTAAAGACTTTCTACACTGACCTCTGATCATCCTGCATTCAATATCATTGCATGTGTTTTGTGAGTCTAAAGAGAATTTTATAGATGGTATTGGACTTAAGGGCTTGCACTGGACTGGACTGGAATGGGATGCTTTTTTAAAACTGTCATATACATGAGTTTCTATGTATTTGTGTCTACTCAGACTAATACAATCTCCAAGTGTTTATTTTTTTGTCCTTTCTATTGTTGATTTCCAACTTTATGGCGCTGTGGTCAAAAGTTGGTTTGAATGACCTCTGTGTTTGAATTCTCTCAAGCTTGACTTGTGGCCTAGCATATGATGTATTTTAGAGTATGAGCCAAGTGCATTAGAGAAAAATGTGTACCCTTTTTTTAATCTTGTTTGGCTAGCTCAGAAAATGTCTGTTAGGTCGAGTTGTTTAGCTTTGTTCAGTTTTTTTTCTTTCTTTCTTTTTCTTTGGTTTCTTTATGGAGTTTCTTACCTGTTGATCTATCCTTCTTTGAGAGTGGTGTATTGAAATCACCTACTGTAATTGTTGATCTGGTGATTTCTCTATTCATTTCTCTCAGGATTTCGCTGACAAATTTCGAGGGTCTTTTCTATGGTGCAGTTATGCTTATTATTTTCAGATCATTATATTAGGAGTGTTTATAACAATCCATACATCAGTCATATTAAGCATATTTGTACATATGTTACCATTATCATTTTCTAAACATTTACGTTCTATTTGAGCCCTGGTATCAGCTTCTCTTGTTTTCCTCCTTTCCCCACCCTCATGAACCCCTGATAAATTATAAATTATTATTTTCATGTCTTACACTGACTGCTGTTTCCTTTCACCCATGTTTCTGGTGTTCATCCTCTTGGGTGGGGGTTGATCATTGCGATCGGTTCCACATGTTTATTATAGGTTCTTCTTGGTCTACTTATCCCTTGAGCAGTATGTAATACCCATTATAATCTCTCTTTATGTCATGTACCTTGAGGTCTATTTTGTCAGAGATTAATATTGCCACCCCTGCTTTTTTTTTGATAGTCATTTGCTTGGTAAATTTTTCGCCATCTTTTGAATCTCAGTCTATTTTTGTCAGTGAATTTGAGATGTGTCCCTTGAAGGTAGCATATTGATGAATTTTGATATCTAATCCAATCTGTTACCTTTTAATAGAGGTGCTTAACACATTAATATTCAGTGTAACTAAATATAAGTGGTGACTAGTTGCTGTCATCTTGTACTATTTCTGTTTGAGTTTCCTTTCTTCTTTATAGGATGGTGTGTGTGAGACAAAAGTTTATTCTTGTCTTTGTGTTTCCATGGGGTCTGTAATGCTCTGGGTCCTGTTTTTTAGTGCGTTGGTTTCTGGGTGGTGTTACAACCCGTGGCAGTCCCATGTTTGTGTTCTGCAGTTGTTGGTTCTCTACTTATAAAAAAATCCTGAAAAGTATTTTATTTATTTATTTATTTTTACCCTGTCTGAAACTAGCCCAAGCTCCAAGAGCACGGAGGGCAGCTTCAATGTTTCTTTTCCTCTTTTTATGACCACCCAAATCAGTGTTCTGATCTGATGGGAAAGGGAACCGGAGGGTTGAAAAGTATTTTTGTTTTGTTTTGTTTTTTGGCCATCACTCCCTTCTGGTGGTGGCAGTAGGAGGGCCAGCCTTTGCTCCTGTTCAGCTGGAATTGAGCCTCCATCC
>PVJH01009974.1:27594-75707 GCA_004026705.1 Nesogale talazaci
CTGAGGATTCTTTTGCTTTTTTGTTTGTTAAATTCTGCTTGGCTGTCTTTGAGATGGCTGATTCATTTTTCCCATTTCTTTCATTCTATTTTGAGATCATTTTACAGATCCTTTTATCTATTTCTGTTATGTTATTTCTTAACTTCACTTCAGTGTGAGGATTCTAGTGCCTATTTTTTCATTAATTTTCAGGATTGCACCCCTTTTCTGTATGGCACTAAACAATATTCTCAAGCATTCTTTCACTGGTAGTTCAAGGGGTGCTTCTTTTGTGTATACCCTCAGGTTTGGGTCATCTTCAGTAATTGACTTTTCTTTTTCTAGACTTTTTTGTAGCAGCAGCTGCTGCTGGCTGTTGTGTAGTATCTTGGGTCAGCTGATGGAGCATTTTGGGGTGTGTAGTGAGGTGGGACTGGCTCTTTAGGGAAGGATCAGATAGGTGCTGGAAAATGTATTATGTTTAGATGAGGAAGGAGGTTTTAGTTGAGTGAGTAGGATGATCAGGGTTTGGGTATTCAGGAGTAGGTTTTAGGTTGTTCTATTTATGATAGGCAGTCTTCCCTTAGGTAATTTTTAGTGTGTTGGAGAAGAGATTAATGGGAGATGCCATTTCACTTGGTAAAGGAGATTGTGTGTTGCTGAGGTGAAGGGAGTAGATTCCAGAGGTTATTGCTTGGGGGTTAATGGGATAATGGATCTACCAGAGTCCCTTATCGACTGTATATTTTTGGGGGGCTGGGGTGGGGCATCACTGCCTCTGGTGGTCGTGGGCACTGCCCATCGCTGCTCCTGGAGCCGCCGCTGGATTTGAACCGCCAAGGCCACGGGCCACTGCCCCACACTCAACCGCTGACGCCACTGGGGCTCAGCCCTATTGACTGTATATTTTGTAGGGAGAGTGCATTCTTTTGTTACTATGTTTATAACGGTGGATTCATGTACAACTATCTGCTGTTTACGTGTGTTCTTAGGGTGTAAATGGGCTATTATAATGGATGCTTCAGGGAAGAGAGACGATCAGAGGACGATCTAGTGTATGGTGGGAAAGCCATGGAGAACCCTGAGAATGCAAGTTTCCCTTTCCTCTGAAAGGGTAATAAGTTTTGTGTTTTCTTTCTTAAACAATAGGAACAATTTTACCAACTTCCTGGATCCTGCTGTGCTGTGGATTCTAGTGGCATCTCTTTTTCCCTGGTGTTGGATCTCTCTCCAACTAGCTGGGGCTATTTATCTGCAGAGCCACTACTGGGAGGGAACTGGACCTTGACTAGGGATTATCACCAATGGTAACTCTGCTGCACTGCCTACCACCGTGTGTAATGTCCAGGGCCTCCAGGAGTCCGAGGGATGTCACCAAGGTATAGACTGTTCTGGCCTCTTTCTCGTGTTGGTGATCCACCTAACGGGCCTTGGTGGGGCTAAGGGAAGAAGGCAGGAGTTGTCCCCACAGTGACAAAGGAAACAAAGTTTGAGCAGGCGGGTCCTGTGAAAAGGGAAAGGGTGAATGACAAGCACAGAAGCACTCTCCATGGGAGAACTGGCAAAAGAACCCTAGGGTGTTGGTGAGACCTGTTTCTCATGTCCCAATCCTCTAACACAGCTAGAGGGAAAATCTGGTGATTCCTCAGTGAGCTCTTTAAGCGGGTGATCCACATTGGTGACATCTTTCCAGAACTCCTTCTCAAATCTGTTCTTAAGATGTTCTTAAAAACACAAGTTGGATATACTTAAAGTTGTATTTTCACTATCATGGACTTGTTTTAATTTTATGCAGTTACATCTTGAATTTACATATGAGCAATTGGTGATCTTTTCCCATCAGCCCCTTGCCTGTTTTTACCTGCTGATATTAATCTCCATCATCTCTTCTCACAGAAGTAGTCAGTTTCATGTATGTATATTTTTTCAGGAAAAGTCCACATGCATCGTCACCCTTTTATAGCTGAAAAAATAATCTGTGAAGAAGTCATTGGTACTTGCAAATTTCTGTCATTCAATCTCTTTTCCAAGGCCATATTTTCTAACTAATGTCTCTTCTTTGTTTCCAAATTTTTCATTCCAATCACCAGTAATATTGCCAGTGGATCTTGATTGCATCTTTTTCAATTTGACTGATGATTTCTGTGGAATTCTTACGTGTTTTCATTGCCAGCTTTGGTGGTTGATGCATAAATTTAAATAATAAATGGTATTGATTATATTTCTTTGAATGTGGATAGATAAAATGTTATCACAGACAGCACTTCTAGATAGATCTTGAAATTTCCAATTTTTTACAATGACTACAATACCATTTCTTTTGATTGTTTCATTCTCTACATAGCAAACCATATGATTTTTTGATAGAAAATAGCCAGTACCAGTCCATTTCAACTCACTAATGCCTAGAGGGGCAATGTATATGTGTCCCACTTAATTTTTTACAATTTCCAATTTGTTTTTTCCCCTTTTTTATCCAGTTTATTGGGGGCTCATACAGCTCTCAATACAAGCCATACATACATCCATTGTGTCAGGCACACTTTAACATTTGTTGCCATCATCATTTTAAAAGCATTTTCTTTCTACTTGACCCGTTGGTATCAGCTCCTCATTTTTTCTCAGTCTCCCCTCCCCCCCAACCCCCCTTCACAGCTGGAAGATCTAACAGGAAACAATAAAAGACAAAATTGTGCTAAGGTTGTAAGGATAAAAATGTAATAATATACAGACAAAAATACAGGAGTAGGTATAAGACTCCCAGCAACATTCCAAAAGCTAGGGAAGAAAATTTCTGTTATGGAACCAGTAAGAGATAGTTGCACTCAGAACAATTTCAGGTCAAGTTTATAAGGTGGTCAACTGGCCAAGCAGCAAGTTCGATCCAGCATAATCAAGATCCTAATGGTCACTGCCTGATAGGGTGACGGTTCAAGACTCTTGCCTGTGGCTAAAGTGGATCTGCCAGTGGCTCAGTCTGATTAGATACTCTGCAAATGGATTTTGGGCTGTCTGCCATAGCCATCCACAAATTGGATGTTCATAATTTTTGCTCTGATGCTTTTTCCCTTGCCATATTCGAATTTTATAGTTGTCATCTTTGGATCACACAAGCTGGAGTGCTTCTTTCCTGTGAACTTAGTTGACTCCTCCCTCAGTGGCTGCTTGCTTAAATACAAGCCTTTTAGACCCCTTTTCTGATTGATATTCTGGCACCATCTGCTTTCTTCACCACACTTTGTTGTGGCACCCTATCTTTAGTGATCATTTCATGAAGGTGAATATTGAACAGGGCCATGATGTAAGAACTGATTGTTCTTAAGTTGGGGTTTGGTTTTAATGTGTGCCCCAAACCCATGGAATGTCATTTTTTAAAATATGGGTATATATTACTTACTTCAATAGTCCTTTATTAAGATTTAGAGGATTGCCAGTGCTTTTATATTATAAACAGTGCCAAAGTCCATATCTGTTTACAGTGACTCTGGTATTCTCTGCTTTCAGCCAAGATCCATCTGACACCAGCAATGATATCCCTTGTTTCACTTCATCTTCTGAATCCATCCTGAACCTCTGGTAGTCCCTGTCAATGTATTTCTGGATGATCTTCAGCAAAATTTTACTTGCATGTGAGATCAATGGTATTACTGTTCTCTAATTGTGACTTTCTGTTGCGTCATCTTTCTTTGGAAGGGTTACAAATGTGGATCTCTGTGTGTTTTGGGGCCAAGTAGCTGCTTTACAAATTACCTGGCATAGATACGTGAATTCTTCCATTGCCTCATCAGTTTGTTGAGATATTTTCAATTGATACTCCATCAATTTGTTGAGTCAATTTTGGCTAATCCTTTGTGTGCATCTTGAACTTCTTCCATCAGTACCATTATGCTACCTGCTGAAATGGTGAAATGTCAACTAACTCTTTTGGAACAGTGACTCTGTAAATACTCTTCATTTTGCTTTGCTGTTTCTGCATCATTCACTGTTTTATCCATGTAATCATTCAATATTGCAAATAAAGGCTTGAATTTTTTTCTTGAGTACTTGTACTTTAATATGTACTGAGTTAGTTCTCTAACTCTATATATACTTTATTAAAATATTTGACTGTCTTCTGGAACCTTCCTTTGAAATTTCCCGTTCAGCTCTTTGAAGAGACCTGAAACTTGCTTGTAACTGTAGAGTAGTTAAGAAAGATGAATGAATTGATGAAGTTTCAAAGCTGAATAGAAAATTTCAAAGGACAGCTTGTTGGAGACAAAATATATTAGAAGTAGTGTAGATTTTCTGGGAGTGGAATTGCCAAGTCACAGGTGGTGTGCATTTAAAAATTTGATAAAATGTGTCAATTTTCTTCTAAATAACTATATATAAATAAATATATTCTTCCCAAATAAATGTACAGCATATTTATATCGTGAATCTTGGTACATTATGGAGAATCAAAGATAGAAGTTGTTATTAGATGCTGTTGAGTGACTTCTGAATCAGCAACTCTGTGAACAACAGAATAAAAACCTGTGCCTAATCATGTGAGTTTGAGTCCATTGTTGTAGTCATGGTGTGAATCTACTTCATTGAGGACACCGATGGTGAGTCCAAGTGAAACAAAATCCTTGGCAAAAACAATATTTTCTCCAGTAATGATGTTGTTTACTGTGATAGTTGTGAGGATTTTTTTTATACTGAAGGCTATAGTCTTTGATTTTTTTTCTTTTTAGTCTTTGATTTTTCAATCACTAATGCTTTAAAATCCTCTGCTTTCATCAAGCATGGTTCTGTTGTCTGTATATCACAGGTTGTTAATAAGCCTTCCTTCCATTTTGATGTTGTTGAAGCATCAAAAGATGAATACACAACCACTATATCAGAAAGACTTGGTCAACCATCAGCTGATTCAGGAGGTAGTGCATAATCAAGAACCATTGGTATTAAAGGAAGACATTCTAACTGTACCTGTGCTTCACAAATTGATGACAAATTGAAATGTTTCAGCAAATAGATACAGTACTGGTGGTGCTCACTAGTCTAGGCTAAGGAATTTGGAAGACAGCTCTCTGCCAATTAGCTGGAGATCCATATTTATATCCATTCCAGGGAAAGATAATTCAAGAATATGGAAATTATTGAGTGATAGCATCATATCAAATGCCAATAAAATTTTTGCTAAGCAATTTTAAAATGGTTGCAGCAGGATATAGACAGGGATCTTCCAGAAAGTCAAGCTAGAATCAGATGAGGACTGGCAATTAAGGACCTAGTTGCTATTATTAGATGTATCTTGGCTGAAAGTAGTGAATACTGACAATGCACTAAAATTCAACTGTGTGGATCATAACGAATTATGGCTAATAATGCGAAGAATGGGCATTCCAGAAAATTTAATTGTGCTCAAGCAGAAGCTGTATGTAGATGAAGAGGCAGTAGTTTAAACAGAATAAGGGCATAGTGTATGATGAAAAATCAGGAAAGGCCCCACTGGGTTGGAGGTTCAAATCCAGCAGCAAGGCTGGGCCTCCTACTCCCACCGTCAGAGGGCAGTGATGCCAAAACAAACAAAACAAAACAAAAAAATCAGGAAAAGCATCTGTCCGTGTTTTCAAAAAAGCAATGATAGTGGATAGCAAGCCATAAATAGAAATTGTGAGCTCAAAAGGAATTTTGAGTGGAAAATATGTGTAACTTTAAAAAGGAAAGAGGTGTAATTGACTCTACTGAATTACAAATATAAAAAATATTGAATTGGCAAATACCATGTCACATATATGTGTAGTTTTTACAATAGTACAAAATTTTCCAGTACTCTTGAACTTTAAAAGAAGATAAGCAGATATGGATGAATCTTTTTCTGTTTATTTGGTAACATAAACAGAAAATTTACCATTTTATCTTGGATGATGCAATGGCATTAACTGCTTTTAAGTTGTTACACCACCATTACCCCATTATTTCCAGAACTTATTCAGAGGTTTAGTCTCTACTGATTGAGTTGGCTGAGGAGTTGTTTGTTCCAGAACTTTTTATCACCTCTGATGGAAACATCAAACCAATTAAGCAGTCATTTCCACATTTCCCTCTCGGCAAGCCCTAACAATCACTTATCTCCTTTCTATCTCTGAGGATATGTCTATTCTGGATATTGTATGAGTCGACTAATGCACAATAGTACTGAATTAAATTGAACATATTATTTCAAGTTTCATCCATGCTGTAGTGGGTAACAGTCCTTAATTTCTTTTTATGATTGATTAATAGTCCACTGTATGTTATTCTATATTTGGTTTATCCATTCATGAATTGATGTGTAGGTGGGTTGTTTTCCCATTTTGGCAGCTGTGAGCATTCATTACAAATTTATGTTTTTCTTTGAACAGATGTTTTCAATGCTTTAGGGTATATGTATATACACATACATGCATATATATACTTGCTTTAGGGTATATACTTTAGGAATGGAATTGCTGGATCATATTGATTAATCCTTGACTAAAGATTTTAAATTGGGTAAAAGAAACTAGGATGCTTGAGAGTCAAGTGACAGAGGGTAAAAATGTCTTTTCATAGTTCTTTCTTCGAAGCCTGTGTTACTGATGGAATATCGAGTTAGGTAAAATAAAGGAGTACTTAACCATGGCAAATAGAAAGAGGCTGAGTTGTCTCGATCAGAGAATGTTGAGTCTTAAGTCTGAACAGGGTAAAAGGTGAGTAAGTGAAGCACAAGAGTTCCTTTTTTTTTTTTTTGGTGGGGTGGGGGGCGCATCACTGCCCTCTGGTGGGAGTGGGAGACCCAGCCTTGCTCCTGAAGAGCTGCTGCTGGATTTGAACCGCCAACCCAGTGGGCCACAGTCTCGCACCCAACTACTATGCCACCGGGGCTCAACCCGAGAGTTGCTTATTTTAAGTCATAGAAAAAATGGGCGTGGTTACAGTAAATAATTTGTACATACTTCAGTTTGTGTGTAGGGAGCCCTAGTTGCATTTTGATTATGCACAGTTTTATGTATTAGTCTGGGTTGACCAGAGGAATATCCAGTGACATAGGTATAAAGAAGAGCTTCATATCAAGAAGTAATTATATATAAGGAAAACATCCCAGCTCCATCCGACTTACATCCCTAAGTCCGGTCCTAGTCATAAGCCCCTCTTCAGACTCAATGCAGTCGTAAGCAATGATGCAGAATGCAGAAGCATCACAGACTGGTGGATGCAGAGTCTTGAGTATCTAATGGCGGTGGTAATATCACAGGGCTATTGCAGCAATCAGGGTCAGCCTGCTGGAAGGTGAAGGCAGAGAGATGGGAAGATTCTCAGGGACCTTATGAGAAGGCCATACCACCAGGAGGCACCATCAGCCTGTGCCCTGATTGACAGGTTGAATACTGCTCCTACACTTTTATATATTTTCACATTGACACGAAGTTATGTAACTACCTCAGATTGCCATTTGAAAGATCAGTCGTATAAAATCATCAGCCACTCTGAGGGAAAAAGATTGGGCTTTCTACCCTCATATAAGGAGTTACAGTCTTGGAAATTTACAGCAGTGGTTTCTATCCTGTCCTTTTGCTATGAGTTGGCATCAACTCAATGGCAAGGAATTTGGTTTTTGTTTGTAAGTTTGTATGTATGTGAGGGGGTGTCAAAAGGTTTGTGGAAAATTCCTTTATATTTTTTGTTTTGGGTATATTCTATAGAGCCAGAGTTTATATTCCTTTTTTTTTTTTGGGAGGGGGGGGCGCGGGGGCATCACTGCTCACCGGTGGTGGGAGTAGGAGGCCCAGCCTCACTGCTGGAATTGAACCTCCGTCCCAGTGGGCCGCAATCCCGCACACAACCACTACACCACCGGGACTCAGCCCAGAGTTTATATTTCAAACTGATAGTTAAACTACTCAGCAAGCCATTTCATCCATATTTTATCCCTTCCATTCCCCCTTGATTTCTCTTCTCCCCATTATAGAACTTCATCCTCATTTTTACCAAGTCACTAAATATCAACCTTCTAGCTCATAGCTTACTCTTTCCAGCCTTTCCCATCCTCCCTTGGGAACCTCCAGGTCAGATCCCTTTAGTATGCAAGTCTTTGCTTGGTTTTTATCCTTATAGTAGTGGTCTCATACAATATTCGTCCTTTTGTGATTGACTAACTTCACTCAGCATATGCTCTCTGGGTCCATCCATGTCATGAGCTGGTTTGTGGTTTTGTCATTGTTTTTTGATGATGCATAGTATTATATTTTGTATGTATATACCAAAGTTTCTTTACTCGTTCTGCCACTGGAGGGAATTTGGGCTGTTTCCAACATCCTTCTATTATGAACAGTCCTGCGATGAACATGGAAGTGCTTCTGTCTATTTGTGTATGGCTCTTAGTTCTTTAGGTAAACAGCCAGCTGAGGTATTGTTAGATTGTAAAAATTCCATTATCTTTTAATTCTACTTTCTGTAAACTTTTTGAAGCCCCCTCATCTGGCTGTCTAAGATTATTACTTTATATCACATCAGATTTAAAAAAAAATCATTTCACTGGGGACTCATGCAACTCTTATTACAATTCATATATCTATCCATTGTATACAAAGCACATTTGTACATTTGTTACCATCATCATTCTCAAAAAATTTTCTTCTTACTTAAGCCCTTGGTATTAGCTCCTCAATTTCCCCTTCCCTTTCCATCAGGTTTTAAAAGATTTTTTGTTGGCTAATAAATATATAATATCTTGTCTTTCATTACAAGTTTAAAAATATAAGTAGAAAAATATGAGGGTATGATTACTGTGTTAGAATCATTATTATTTGGTGCTGCTGAGACAATTTCAATACATATTAACCCCATGTTGTCAGAGTAAAACTGACAGTAAAACTGCCCTGTAGAGATTTTTAAACTGTGATCTTTACAGGCACCAGGGATTTCTACGTCTTGATTTTTAAAAGCAGCAGGGTTTTCTCCCATGGAGCTGCTCTGACCTCCAAACACCAGTCTCTTGATTAGCATCTAAGTACTTAACCATTGTGTTACCAAGGCTTTTTAGAGTATCAAATTTGTGCTAAAGAAATTCTCAGCTATTTCTGTCTTCTAGTTAGAAAACAAGGAAAAAATGAGTTCTGTGATGTGTGGACCCAAACTAAACCAGGCTCAGAAGTACAACTTTTCCTAGTTAAAGGTCTCAGAACACTCAGCCCCCAGCATCATAAAGGAATCATTAATGCACAACTTCACCTGCAGCCACATTTCTAAAATTGATACAATGGTGAATTTAATGGGATTGTCTGATATTTTTTTAAAAAGTCGCTGAACCAAACCCTCTCCCAATGAGTGGATTGCAAGTTCTAAAGACCCTCTAGAACAAAGAACTTTCATCTTTAGGGCAACCTTTTTTTCGTTGAGTGGTTGGTAGATTAGAACCACTAACCTTTCACTTAGCAGCCTAATATTTAACCAATGTGCTACGAGTGCTTCTTTGTATAATGTTTTAAAAAGTACAGGTCTGGTAATGTGGTTCTAAAGGACCAAGTGAACAATGATCCTGGTGTATTGCTCTCTGGTGTGCTGGTTTAGCCTAAGTATAAAATTAAAGTAACTGCAGTCATGTCAAGAAGACCTTGTGGTAGAGTGGCTACAGAGCTTATTAACCAAAAGATTAGCATGCACCACTAGTCACTGCATGGGAGAAAGATAAGATAGTCTGTCTGCTTCTCTAAAGATGACAGCCCTGGAAATTCTACAGGGCAGTTCTACCCTGTCCTGTAGTGTCGCAATGAGGCTCAGCTAACACAATGGCAACACGTAGGAAGAAGCATAGCAATCAAGAGTTGTTCTCTGCCTATTGGGTGAATATCTGTTCACCTAATCAATTTTCCTTAAATAATGTGAAGCAAAGGGTATTTGCTAAACAAGCTAAAAAGGAGAGGGAATGGACTCCCCCCATCAAAATAAAAACAAAATCCTCCCAGTGCCATCAAGTCGATTCTGACTCCTAACAACCGTCTAAGGATTTCTGAGATGATTTAATATTTGTGGGAACTGAAAGCCTCATCTTTCTCCCCTGGAGCTGAATTGCCGACCTTGCGAGCCCAGATATTTTAAGTAAATGAATGAATGATCTGAAGGTCCTGAAGTAGAAATATGTTTTTCTTGGACATGCTGCTGCTTTGCCTGTCATCCTCTACTTCAGTGACTTCTGCTTTTGTTAAGATACCTGCTGCTGCCATTACTCACAAGGGTTGTTCTGTTTCTTTGTTTCAGAGTTCAAGCATTGACTTTCTAGCAAGCCAAGGATTTGATTTCAATAAAGTTTTCCGCAATGGTAAGATTATGTAACATATCTTACAGCTTGTTGTGGTTCAGAATACATACAACAATTCAACAGTGTATATGTTATTTTTAAGTTCTATTTCTTTAACTTTTTATTGTCATTTAGGTGAAAGCTTACATGAGTTTTATATTCAACAATTTACACACATTTTGTTCTGACTCATCCATTTCAATCACCTTAATGTGTCAGCTTTCACCCCACTTCCTGCCTGAATATTTCTGTTTCCATTCCACATCCTTCCCTAATCCTCTCTTCTTGGGTACATGCTGTCATTTTGATTTTTTAAAATGGTTTTGGGCTGAGCCCCGGTGGTGTAAGTGGTTGAGTGTAGGACTGCGGCCTGCAGGCTTGGCAGTTCAAATCCAGCGGCGGCTTTCAGGAGCAGCGTTGGGTAGTTCCCACAACCACTAGAGGGCAGTGATGCCCCCCCCAAATAGTTTTAACGGTATATACTTCACATAAAATATAATTTAGTTGTTCAATCACATTAAGAAGAGTTGTGCAATCATCACCACAGTTCATTTCAAAACTTTTTCTTCTTTTTCTTACTCATTAGCTCCCCATTTCTCCCATTTCCCCTGCCATGCCTCTAGGTAATTATTATTACTGTCTGTAGGTTTACTATCCTGTGGTTACTGCCTCTGTAGATTTACCTCTCCTGCATATCATATACAGAAAATTAAATAATGGAAACAAACAAAACCCCAATAACAATCGCTAGATTAAAAAAATAGAAAAATTTAATCGAAAGCAGAAAATATTAAAATCCGAACCAATTTTTATTTTTTTTATTTATTATTTTTTTTTGTGGGCATCACTGCCTCTGGTGGTCGTGGGCGCTACCCAGCCGCCGCTGGATTGGAACCACCAAGCTCACAGGCTGCAGTTCCGCACTCAACCACTTATGCCACCGGGGCTCAGCCCCCGAACCAATTTTTAAATGGGTCAAAAGGGAGATCAAGGGCTGAGCCCCGGTGGCGTAGTGGTTGTGCGTAGGACTGCGGCCCACTGGGGTGGAAGTTCGATTCCAGCTCCATGGAGCAAAGGCAGAGCCTCCTACTCCCACCACCTAAGGGCAGTGATGCCCCCCCCCCCAAAAAAGAAACAAACAAAACAAAACAGAAAAAGGGAGATCAAATGATAAGGTATTAATTACATTTGACCTAACTGCATTTGCCATAATTGACTTTACAATGTTCTCTGTCTGCTATCAAGGCTAGTCACACCCCTGGACTATGTTCAAAGGGACTTCACTAGAGACTTAATCCATTAGTAGACTCCGCAGATGGCATTTGGGCTTCCATTGTCATTCATACCTTTCTGCAGCGTGGGTGTTCACAGTTTGAGTTTTGATACCATTCCCTCCTTTGGATTTGGATTTTATAATTTGCAATTATAAATTTTATAATTCCTTGGATCACACAGGCTGATGTGCTTCTTCCATGTAGACTTAGTTGATACCTCACTTAGATGATTACTTGTTTGATGACAAGCCTTTAAGACCCCAGATACTTTTCTTTCTGATGACCTGGCACCATCTGGTTTCTTCACCATACTTTGCTGTAGCACCCATGTCTTCAGTGATCTCTTCATGATTGCAGGTTTGAGAAGAGCCCTGTCATAAGAACGAATGACTCTAAGATTGGGGCTAGAATTATGTGCAAGCCCCAAATCCATTAAAATATTTCTGGTGTATTTCTGTCTCTGATTCATGTCATTATAATTTTATGATAGAGAATATTATAAATCATCCCCTTGCGGTCATTCTAGTGTCACTAGTTTAGCCAATGTTATTGAAGTTAAAATACTGTTGAGAAAAGGAAATTATACAAGTATAGGCCAACCAATTGTAATACATGAGTTGCTGACTTGTATAGACTAAGCTGTTAGGTGACTGGACACTATTTGCATGAACAGAGGGGGTTGGTGATAAAGGCAAAACTTTCAATAACAGTCATTCACAAAGACAGAACCATGCCTGGCAGCCTAATACAACATGGTTTTTAAAATTTGTTTTTTAAACTATAAATTAGGTGAGGGTTTACATTTCAGATCATCAACTTTGTATTCAAAATTTAAACTATTTAATCAAACTCTGCACTAGTTTATTTTTCCTCAGCTCCTTTATTTTTCTTCTCCCTCCTGTGGACTATCATGTTACATTTCACCCAAATTAACACTCACCATCCCTCTAGTCTGCTGCTTTATCTTCCCTCCCTTGTCCTCTCTTCGTTGACAAATACTAAAGTCTGTTTTCTTTGGTATGAACGTCATTATCTTGGATTTTTTTCCTTCTCCATTTAATACTGGTCTCATATAATATTTTTCCTTTTGTGATTGGCTACTTTGATTCAGCATAATGTTCTACAGGTTCATTTAAGCCATGAGGTGTTTTGTGGTTTCATCATTGTGGTTAGCGATGCATAGAATTCCATTGTGTATATTATTCATGTACATTTCAGTGGCATTGATCACATACTTTGAGTTGTGAAACCATTCTCATGCTGCTTTTCTGAATTTTCCTACCCTATTAACAGATACTCATTACCCCTTAAGAGCTCTTGAGTTGCTGTTTTTAGTTTGATGGCAAATGTTTATGATATCAGTTCTGTTCTGACTTATAGCAAAGTAAACACCTGTTTTACATAGTTCTTAAAAGATCATAAAATTCAAGACTGATCATTCTTACTACTTCAACAAAGCTATTGTTTGACATTGGGCTGCTAACTGCAAAGTGAACGATTCGAAACTACCGGCTGCTCCTTGGGAGAAAAAAGGGGCTTTCTACTCTGTAAAAATTTCTAGTCTCCTGTGCTCGCTTTGGCAGCACATCTACTAAAGCAATTACAGTCTCAGAAACTCACAGGTCCAGTTCTACCTTGTCCTATAGAGTCTCTGACTTAGCTTCAGCTAGATGGCAGTGTGTTTGGAGTTTGGGTATTAATTTGGTTTTAAGATGGCTTCATGGAATATTTTTGGTTAAAGGGTTAAAGATGAATATCAGGGCAATAGTTTCAGAGGATCATCAACCCTCCATGTCTCCCTATAGTCTGAAGCCCGTGAACCATGTCTTCATATAGTCTGAAGCCCGTGAACATTTCCGAATTTTTTAAGTTTAATTTTGTTGTTGAAAATACACACAGCAAAACCTATACCAATTCAGCCATTTCTTTTGTTTTGTTTTTTTGGGGGGCATCACTGCCCTCTGGTGGGAGTGAGAGGCCCAGCCTTGTTCCTGCAGAGCTGCTGCTGCTTTTGAACCTCCAAACCAGTGGGCTGCAGTCGCTCACTCAACCACTACGCCACCAGGGCTCAGCCCTTAGCCATTTCTACATGTATAGTTCAGTGACATTAATTACATTTTTCAAATTTATCATAAATCTCAACTTTCTCTGAGTTGTTCTTTCCCATGAACATATAGATTCACTGCCCTCTACAAGTCCTTTAAGTGCCCTCTAGTCTTTCTAATTGCTCTGATGGGTCCTTGCATTTTGAACCCATGTAGAGAATTCTTGAAAAAGCAGAATAAATAAGGCAGACTTTTATTACTAGTTAAGCTAAGCTATTATTTGGTTTTAAGAAGACTTCAGGGGATATTTGAAAACTTGAGATTCTTAAACTATTCTGTTCATGCATTCTTTTTAAAATTATGTTTAGGAATTCCATATTTAAATCAGGAAGAAGAGAGGCAGTTGAGAGAGCAATATGATGAAAAACGTCTGCAATCTAATGGTGCAGGAACTCTGTCATATGTATCTCCTAAAGCTTCAAAGTGTCCTGTGACAATTCCTGAGGATCAGAAAAAATTTATTGACGAAGTGATGTAAGTTCCTCAACTGCAACCAGATGTGTTTTGAGTCATGTGACAGGACTGATATCCATGTCCCGAACTTGCAGAGCAAATGTGCACAGTACCTCAAAAGGTGTGATTTTTTTTTTTTTTTAGGTGTGACTCAATTGTGGCAAAACTGAGTCTGTAAAACAACGGGCACAATAAAAACAAAATTCTGAGTATCACCATTATACTTCTTACATGCTATTAACATGTAACAGTCTAGTAACATAGAACATGAGGCTAGTGAGTCTTAGCAAGTACATGGATCAGCAGTCTGAGAGCTATTGTCCATTTTCCTGAAGACGATAAAATGAATGGGACCGACCTATCTAGACTGCAACACACCCCAGTTTTATTATCTTGCAGTACAGTTTTTGACTAGCGAACATAACATTTGAATGCCTCGTCTTACCTCGTTATCAAGTATAAGTGCATTACTAGAAAAGTCAAGGTTTCAAATAATGTTAGTATAAAAACCTGAAATTAAAAGTCCAAACCAAAGTTTTATTTTTTGCTGCTGTTGTGAAGTAGCATGCTGTTGTCAGTTCTGACTCACAGTGACTCTGTGTACTACAACAGAAGGAAACACTGCCCAGTCCTCTCCCATCCCCACAGTTGATGCTGTATATGAGCTCAGTGCTGTAATCTTTGTGTCAGCCCATCTTATGACGGATCTTCCTCTTTCTCACTGAACTTCTTATTTACCAAACATGATATCCTTCTCCAGGAACTGGTCTCTCCTAATAGCATACCCAAAGTATGTGAGACAAAGTCTCCCCTTCCTCACTAAAACAAACAAAAAACACTTGGTTTAGTGATTGTTTGAAAAATTGTCACTAACTTATTAAGAACAGCAGTATCCAAAAAGAGTATATGCCCAAACTAAGTATTTTTCTTTAAGCCTTATTGGACTGAAAAAGTTATGTTTAGATAAAATTATTATTATATATGTTTAGGCTGTCTTTGAGTATGATGACTACATTCTGTTGGTTGGTGACTTCTTTTCATACAACTACTGATGTTTATGGTCTTATTCTAATTTCCCAGAGAGAAAATAGAAGATTTATTACAAAGTGATGAAAACAAGAACTTGGATTTAGAGCCATGTACCGGGTTAGTTGTCCTGAACTAACATATGTTTCTTTTTTGGAAAGACAGATTATGCTACATTTCTTTCTTTCTTTATTTTTATACATCTGGTTCTTCAAAAGCATGTTATAATTTTTATTTAGGTATGTTCCCAAGATTTGAACATTAACTTTAGTAACTGGGACTTAGAATGAATGTTTTGTCTCTTCTCCAGAGAAATGAAAACTGTTGTGTGACTTTCACTGTAGATTATATCGAAGGACTACTTTAACCATGAAACCCACTGCCATTGACAGTAGGACGGAGTAGAACTAGCTCCAAAATTTTCCAAGAGTATAATTTTTATGGATGATAACTATGGCATCTCTCCTACATAGAGTGATTGGTGGGCTCAAACTTCCAGACTTTTCTTTAATAGCTCACCTACTATGTCTCCAAGACTTCTAATACATGAAAGTCACAGAAGAGGCAAGTTCGCCATTAGACCTATTCTATCCTTTGGAATTTTCTCTTGTATAAAAATAGCAGGATCGCATAGTCAGTAACTTGAATACCATCTGTCCCTTTTCCTTTGTGACAAGCTTCAAAGCGTTCAGTGTCTCTGTGTGTTTTCTGTAGGGTTGCCGTGGGTCGACACCAACTTGATGGCAGTGAGTTGGTGTATTTATTTTATACTTCCTTACTAGCCCAAGATGAAAGAAGTAGACTGCCTTCCAATGCTACAGACTGGAAGTCCAACCATGTGTCTCACTTGGGCTATGCTCTTTTTGTTCAGTCATAAGAAGCTTATTTTAGTTCAGTCATGTTTTAGTTAGACAAGAATTTCTCCCTCTTCTGTTGAAAAAAATGTTAAAGACAATCCTGATAAAAATTTTGGGGACTACTCCCACCTTAGACAGTCTACCTATTTTTTATTTCAGCATTCCTTTAAAAAAATTTTTTTAATAAGTCATTTTATTAGAGCTCTTATAGCTGTAATAACAATCCAGACTTTCATTGAATCAAACACATTGGTACATATGTTGCCAACATCATTTTCAAAAAAAAATTTTTTTTTTTTTGCTAAAAGTTCCAGGTCTGTTTCTTGACCTTTTTTTTTTTTTTTTAATCATTTTACTGGGAGCTTGTACAACTCATATCACAATCCATACAAATATCCATTGTGTCAGGCACATTTGTACATTTGTTGCCATTATCATTCTCAAAACATTTGCTTTCTCCTTGAGTTCTTGGTATCAGCTCATTTTCCCTCTCCCTTCCTGCTTCCCCCTCACTCACAAGCCCTTGATAATTTATAAATTATTATTTTGTCATATCTTACACTGTCCGACATCACCCTTCATGCACTTTTCTGTTGTCCACCACCCAGGGAAGAAGTCATATGTAGATCCTTGTATTCAGTTTCCACTTTCTATCTTACCCTCCCTCTATCCTCCCAGTATTGCCACCCTCAGCACTGGTCCTGAGTGGTCATCTGAATTCCCTGTGTGTCCAGTTCATTTCTGTACCAGTGTGCATCCTCTGGTCTAGCCAGATTTGTAAGGTAGAATTGGGATCCTGATAGTCGGTGGGGAAGAAGCATTTAGGAACTGGAAGAAAGTTGTATGTTTCATCATTGCTACACGGCACCCTGACTGGCTCATTTCCTCCCCATGACCCTTCTGTAAGGGGATGTCTAGTTGCCTACAGACAGGTCTTGGGTCCCCAATCTGTACTCTCCCCCATTCGCAGTGATTTGATTTTTTGTTATTTAATGCCTGATACCTGATCCCTTCAATACCTCGTGATCACACAGTTGGTGGGCTTCTTCCATGTGGTCTTTGTTGCTTCTGAGCTAGATGCCACCTTTATATCTTTTAAGACTCTAAACGCCATATCTTTTGGTTGCCAGGATCCATCAGCTTTCTTTACCAGATACACTTAAGCACGCGCTTTGCCTTTAATGATCATGTTGGGAAGGTGAGCATTGTAGAATGCTAGTTTAGTAGAACAAAGTATTCTTGGTTTTGGGGGCATCACTGCTCTCCGGCAGTGGGAGTAGGAGGCCAAGCCCTACTGCTGGAATTGAACCTCCATCCCAGTGGGCCGCAGTCCTGCGCACAACCACTACGCCACCGGGGCTCAGCCCGGAACAAAGCATTCTTACATTGAGGGAGTACTTAAGTGGAGGCCAACATCCATCAGCTCCCTTAATACTAAACCTATAATTATATGCACATAGATCTATTTTTCCATCTTCATATATATATAATATATATATATATATATCTACATGTGTACCTCTGTAAATGCCCTGTGCCTCTTGTTTTTTCCTCTGTTTCCTTTTACTTTCCTCTTGTCCCACTATCATGCTCAGCCCTCATTTACCTTAGATTTCAGTAATTCCTCTCGGTTATGTTACCTTTGATCAAGCTCTACCAGGCTTCCTACACCCGCCCCACCACTGATTTTGCATCACTTGTTCCCTTGTCCCTGGGTTTGTTACACCACTTCCTTCCCTCCACCTCCACTTCTCCCATGTCCTCATGGAACTGTCGGCCCCATTGTTTTCTCCTCTAAACTGTTTATCCTGCCTATCTTATCTAGATAGACCTGCAGAAGTAATAACATGCAGAAAAACAAGAAAGTAGCACCAAGCAACAAAAAACAAAACAACAACAAACCAATGACAAAAAAGAAAAGCCTGTAAATAGTTCAAGGACTGTTTGTTGGCCTTTAGGAGTATTTTCCAGTGGAGTCTGATGGGGTGCCATGACTTGGTCCCAAAGGCTATTTTTGGCATTCCCTCAGGACTTTCTTGCTCTGTTCCCTGTGCTGCTCGGTTGCACACCCTTAGTGTTTTGCCTCAGTGTGGTGGGGTCAGATCGGGCACAATTCCCACACTTTGTTTCCAGTGTTAACCCTTCTAGGGATATGGGTCAATGAGGGATGTCGTGTCTCAAAGAGAGGCTGGACAAATGGTCCTCACTGGATTGGCTGCTCTGAGCAATGGGCCAGATGTGCTCTATTCTCTTTTCCTTCCCCTTTATTTGCTCTCGTGTGCTTATTTTCAGCATTTTTATTGACACACAATTTATTGTATATACTCATGTATATACTCATGTATAAGCCTAGTTTTTCAGCACATTTTTAATGCTGTTTTGTTGTAAAACAGGGGGTGTTGGCTGCTTATACAGCTTATACAGTACATATCGTACAATTGAATAACTCAATCACTCAATTCTTTCAAGGGAATTGTACATTCAGCACCACCGATATCTTAGAACACACACACTCACACACACACACACACACACACACACACACACACACACACCACCCCCGTGGTAAATTCTTTAAAATGAGTTGTGCAATCTAGGTTAATTTTCGTGCTCTCTCCCCCTCTGACCTTTATTATTTACACCCAAAGTCCCTTTTCCATCCATATCACCTATCCCCCAACTGTGCTTTCCCAACAGCATTTGTATCTCTTATTATTGTTAGACCTTTACTCCTATGCTTCACATTTGAGATACCCAATAGAAAAAATGAAAAACAAACCACCCTGAAGTGGTGAGGATAAGATCATATTAGTATAAAGACAAAAATACAAATAATGTGTGAGAGAGATGACCCCCATCAATATTCAAGAAGCCAGGGAAGATAGTCTAACTTTTTATGTATTACTTTTTGGGTCTAACCAAGTATGTTTAAAATGAATATCTTTCCTAGCCAATGCATAATCAATAGGATATATATATATATATATACACACATTATATATATATCATCATTTACTATCTCATCTGACATTTTGCATATTATTGATACATGTATGCTAGTAATAAATGCCACTGTGTAAGGAAAAATGCTGATAGTTAAGATTATATGTCTGGTTGGCTGGGCCATAATCTTAATGGTTTGGTAGTTATAAAAGAGACCCCCCCCAAAAAAAAATGGAATTTTTTTCCCCAAGCTATGTATTAAAACTTTTTTTTTTTTTTTTTAGAAAACAACCTTATCACTTTCAAAGTGTACTCTCAATTACACTTAATGCATTTGTTAAGTCTGCCAGTCCATTCTTGCAAACAGTTTTCATCTGTTTGGCTGATAGAACCTCCCTTGTTTTTTCTTCACCTTTTCTACATCATCAAATTGCTGTCTTTTCATGTCCCTGTTAATGTGTGGAAACAAACAGTTGCATGGAGTGAGGTCAGGTGAGGAAGGTGCATAGGGCAAGAGAGGTATACTGTTTTTTATCTAAAACTGGTGTACTGAGAGGGCTGCTGCATTGCGGTGGCAAAAACCAGTCCCCGGTCTGCCACACATTAGGCCATTTTGTCACACACTGTAAAGCAATCTTTTCAGAATCTCTAAATAGAAAGTTTGGTTAACAGTGTGAACTGGTCAAGTGAACTCCAAATGCACTACATGTCAACATTTTTCCATTCGGGAAGTTGTCCAGAACGAAGTTTGTTATCAAATGACATTTGATGTTTTTTCAACCAAGCAAACCACTTGTCCACTTGAGTTTTTCTCATAGGGCTGTCCTTGAAAGCTGTGTTCAACATCACAACAATTTCTATGGCATTTTCCTGAGCAGGAAACAAAATTTCACAGCTGCACAGTGTTCTCTTAAATTGACCATCACAAAAAAATGAGGTTCAGTGAAACTGCTTTTACTAAAAAATTCATGGTAACCTGAGAGAGCCTCCCAGGCAACGCCACTGAGTGCACTAACTCAGAGCTGGTTTCTTGATGTGCGCCTAGTCAGAAAAATGCATATTACAAAACCTCTGCCCTGCTCGGGGACTTCCTGGGTTTGTGTTTTTTTTGTATACCTGCTAATATAATCATATAGTCATACTCCACTTTCACATAATGATAGTCTGGAATTTTTCTCATGTTGATAGTAAAAAATGGTTGTGATAAGCCAATCTGTTGCCTTTTGTTTTTATAGGTTCCAGAGAAAACTGATTTATCAGACTTTGAGCTGGAAGTAAGTGTTTCTGTTATTTGTGAAGGCTCAGTGACAAACTAATCTCTTAGCTCTCCTTTCTGTGGTTCTTGGTGACTTTGGCCATATTCTTTTCTTGTACTTCCCTTTATTTTGTTATTTACTCTTTCTTTTGAATAACCATTAATTTTCTTTATTAGTTGTTTTTTTCTTTTTCAGTAATATATTGTTTTCAGTAAAAGTATACAGAGCCAATTTGGTTCCCGTTTGACAATTCATATGATATTAATTGCATTTTTCGCATTTTGTCAATACTACTCCTCAATTGTAGTCTAGTGATTCCATTTCGTGTGCTCTAGTTTCTGTGTCATTGTTCTCTGATTACTTCTTTTCTATTTTTTAAGTAAATCCATAAACAACTTTAAATAGAATCAAAAGAAAAATCAAATAATAGCGGATTAGTTTTTCTTAAATAAATTTTTGTGTGTCTCTGATAACTCTTATAAGAATCCATACATCAATTGCATCAAACACATTTTTATATTTGTATATATGTTGCCATCATTTTCAAAGCATTTCCTTTGAGCTTGAGCCCTTGGTATCAGCTCCTTTTTTTTTTTTTTCAATTAATTAATTTTTGGTTGTTATCAGCTCCTTTTTACCCTCCCTCCCAACCTTGTCAGTCCTCGATAAATTATTACTTTCATGTTTTACACTGTCAGCTATCTCCCTTCACCCATGTTTCTGTCGTTCATCCCTTTGGTGGGGGAGAAGTGTGTGTGTAATACGTTGATCATTGCAGTCAGCTCCCCGTTTTTCTGCCTTTGAAGATGTATGATGCATGTTCTATGTAAAGCCCCACTGTCACTGACTCACATGTAACAAGCCTGACGGTTAGGGTAGAATGAATGCCCTCTATGGGTGTCTACGGCTGTAACTCTTTATGGAGGCAGAAAGCCTCATCTTCCTCCTGGGTCATGGCCGATGGCTTAGAACTGCTGGATCGTTTGGTTAGCAGCCCAGTGCCTCATGGGCGCCTTTCTACCTGTTTCGTTACTTCTGTAACACTAAGGGTTTTCGTTTCTATTCACGCATCTAGTTATATATCATGTTTCCTTTTCTTTCTTTCTTTTTTTAGGTATCCCAAAGGCATCCATGTTGAGACATTAGAAACTGAAAAGGTAACCCCAAGGGATCCCCAGGGCTAACATTAAGCTCTTGCAATGATATGTTGCCGCCTTGCATGCCAGGATTTTAACCTTGGCTTTGCAGCCTGTGTTTGTTCAAGTCTGTCATTTAATCTGCCTACACCTCATTTGGCGACTGGTGTGGTACGTGGATAGTGATGATGTACCTTAAAAAAAATTTTTCTTAACCATTATCAATGGGTTATCACAGTGAACTTGCTTTATAGGCATGAAAGTATACAAATATTAGTTCATGTTGTTACTATGGCTGAAAGCAATCTATAACGATATGTATGAATAAAAGGGATTCATGTTATGTTGGCAGGTAAATGAAATTGTAGGACCTGAGTCCTAGACTCAATACATAGCTATCTTCATTTGAGTATATGACAGGGTACCCCTCCCCCCCCAAAAAAAACAACAACAACAACAACATAGCAAACAATGAAAACGCTCCGCTGGGCAGAGTTTTCATAGTATACATTTTTCCTGCTAGGTGAGCATTAAGTAACTTGCTTTGAGTTAGTGCACCCAGTGGCATCGCTTGGGAAAGTTCTCTTTAGTCAAAGTGAATTTTGTTTGTTTTTGTTTTGGGGACATCACTGCCCTCTGGTGGTGAGAGTAGGAGGCCCAGCCTTGCTGCTGGTTTTGAACCTCCACCCTAGTGGGCCGCAGTCCTGCACACAACCACCACGCCACCAGGGCTCACTAAACCTCATTTTTTGGGATGGCTGATTTAAGAGAATAGTGTGCAGCTGTGAAATTTTGTTTTCTGCTTGGGAAAAATACTGTAGAAACTGTTGTGTTGAACATAGGTTAGAAGGACAGTGCTATGGGAAAAACTTAAGTGAAATATCGATTGATGAAAAACCTTGTTCTTGACTTTTGTCAACAAAAATGTGGGCAAATTTTGTTCACTTGTGTTCAAAGACTTGATGATGGACCATTGAAGAGATGGGGAGAGTTATCTGGACTATCTAAGAGCTTGGTCAGCATATTTTAGGGGAAGATTTGGGAATGAGAATGGTCACTGTGGTATTTGTGCCTTGGGTTCTCACTAACCAGCAAAGGAACTCAGGTGGAAACATGCTATGCTTTGAAAGAACAGCTCCGAAGCAACCTAGATGTTTTCCAAGGTCATTACTGACGATGAGACATGGTGCTATTCTTATGACCTTCAAAGCAAACATCAAATCAGTGGAAAACCCCATTGTCTCCTTGTTCAAAAAAAGTTCATCAAGTCAAATCAAAGATCAAGACTGTTTTAGTCCAGGTTGACAACAGAAACAAATGTCTATTTAATAAATTCATAAGTGTAAGGGAGGATCTTTTGAAGGTGATAAGGTTGCTTTGTTAAAAAACTTAAATGTATATCTTTGGAGTGGGTAAAATCTTTTTTTTAAAACCATCTTACTAGTAGCTGAATTTTATACTTTGACCTAATGGTTTTGTGGTATTTTTAATTGATATAAACTGCAACTTAAAAAGTGAGAACCAGGTTTTTTTAAAACACACCTATTTCTTCTTCTTATTATTATTATTTCTAAATTAATTATCCAAATTAGAAAAAAGGGTAGTTTAAATGTACGTGATATGAATAACTAAATTAGTATTATTTTCATTTAAAAATATACATTATTCACTGAACATTCTAAGTTCCAATTTTGCTTTTTAAAAAATCTTATTCTCTTAATTTGATTTGAATCTATTTTTTTGTTTTTATTAAATACTTTTATTAGGGGTTCTTACTGCACATATGCTATCATCATTTTCAAAACATTATCTTCTCACTTGAGCCCCTGATATCAACGCATCATTTCTTCTCCCTCCCTTCCCTGCTCGCCCTCCTTCATGAACCCTTGATAAGTTATAGATTATTATTTTCATATCTTACATCATCCTCTGTCACCCCTCACCCACTTTTCTATTGTTCGTTCTCCTGGGAGGGGGTTGTAGTTGATCCTTGTGATCGATTGAGAACCAGTTTTCTGGCAAGTTACCAGAAAAATCTAGGAATTAAAAAAAAATAGTAATGAAACATGATATGGGAATTTTAGTTTAAAATCAGTTATGTAGAAATTCATGTTCAAAAACAACATGTGACTTCATAGTTCATCCATAGAAAATATCTTCACAATCTGTTAATACTTTAATGTCTGTTCAGTTATTAAGCTACAGGAAAATATCATGGAAATGTAGAGGCAAATTTGGTGTATAATTATAGTGATCAAATAGCTTCTAGTGGTAGCAAAATTCTGATTGCTTTTTGGATGAAGGTACTTAAAGAAAATATTATGTCTGCTTTATTTCTTCTAGAAAGAGCGGTATATAGTTATTAGTAAAGTAGATGAAGAAGAGCGTAAAAGAAGAGAACAGCAGAAACTTGCTAAAGAACAGGTAATTGGGTTATGTTGATTTTCTTTGAGCAAGAAATTACAGCCTAATTAATACTCATTCCTTTCTGTGTGATTGGTTCAAATCTAGACCATGTGTTGGGTTCAGTGTAGTGAATAGTTTTTTTTACCATGTAATAATTGAATTGATAAGAAAGCATAGAATAAATGAGGTCCAGTTAAAATTAAATGTTTGTTTGTTTTGGGGCATCACTGGCCTCTGGTGGTTGTGGGAGCTACCCAGCATAGCTCCTGAGAGCTGCTGCTGGATTTGAACCGCCGAGCCCGCAGGCTGCAGTCCCGCACTCAACTACTTACACCACTGGAGCTCAGCCCCTAAAATTAAGTGTTGAGACATAGCTAACAGTGACCAATATTCATTTATATGAAACAGTAATGAAGAAAATATTCTTGTTTATTATTCAAATTGTGGTCATTGAGGTGAATTTACCACTAATTGATGTACTAATGACACCATGTCTAGCTTGAGCTAGCATTACTAGATTTTTCTAAAGAAAAAGTTAAAGACATATGATCTGATAGGTTAGAAAAACATGCATACTTAGAACATGCCCGGTTGTTGTGTGGAGATTGGATTTGCGTGCGGTTAGTGGAAGTTGTAGAATAGTGGTGCCTGGTGTAGCATAGTTAGTCATAGTGTAGATGGAATCTGGAAATACTGAAAAGGTAGAATCAGTGAAATTTTTTTAAAAAAATCATTTTATTGTGGGCTTATACAACTCTTATCACAATTAATACATACATCCATGTATGCAGACCATATTTGTACATTTTTTTGGTTTGTTTTTTTGGGGGGGCATCACTGCCCTCAGGTGGTGGGAGTAGGAGGCCCAGTCTTTGCTCCTGTGGAGCTGGAATCGAACCTCCATCCCAGTGGGCCACATTCCCGCGCACAACCACTATGCCACCGGGGCTCAACCCCATATTTGTACATTTGTTGCCATCATCATTCTCGAAATATCCTCCTTCTACTTAGGCCCTTGGTATCAGCTCCCCATATTTCCCCTACCTCCCCACCCCCTTCCCTCATGAACCCTTAATAATTTATAAATTAGCATTATTTTGTCATATCATACACTGTCCATTGTGTCCTTTCACCCACTTCCCTGTTGTCCATACCCCAGGGAGGAGGTTATATGTAGATTCCTGCAGTTGGTTCCCCTTTCTTTTTTTTTTTTTTTTATTTAGGTGGTTCCCCTTTCTATTCCACCTTTCTGAATCAGTGGGATTTTTGACTGGGTATGGGTGAGTAAAGGAAAAGGAAGATGCTCAAGTTAAATATTGGAGCAATGGAGTAATTTGCAGTTCACTTAGGTGGGGTTGGTTGAAGTGAGACGTGAAAATGGTGAGGGAAATACAGAGAAAAGGCAGAGGAGAGGGTTTGGATGTGAGTGAATGTCAAGTTTATACATACAAAGGGGTTTCAAAAAACTTGTGGAAAATTAAAAGAAGAGATAAAGGAATTTTTCCATAAACATTTTGAAGCCCCCTCTTAATAAGTTAAGCCAAAGCCAAAGGATAACTAATATGATCGGTAAATATATAGTTTGCTATGAGATTTAGACATGTATTACACAGAGAACGAAAGGTTTGCCAAAGTTGTCATCTCCTATGGCCCTTGTCCCTCACACAGAGGACACCACCAAAGCAGATGAGACCAGATGAATGCAGTGTGGGTTGTAGGATGCCCCATGACTGAGGAGTCAATTCAAGAGCTCTAATCTGTAGTTCGCTTCTGGGAGACAAAAGACAAAAACCTGGACCTCATGAGAACTTGAGAAGTGATGAAAACCTGCTTCATGACAGGCCCCTGAGAGACAAGGAGATGGGGGATGACAGGTCATCCTGACAGATCTCATAACTGCAGCTTTACAAGCCTCTGCTTCCCATTCCTTGTCAGCTGAGATGCAGACGTGCTGTGACTCAAGCCTCTGCCTGCCTAGCGTAGATGTAAAAGCAAAGCATCCTATTTCCCTGTGGTGGAAAAGAGGTGACATTCTGTTTTTTACCTGATTCCTTTTGATGTTCTGGGACTTCCAAGAGTAGATGTCCTGTAGACAGCTAAGTCCATTGTCAGCACAGGAGAGAGGTCAGGACCACCCCTGGTTGTCATCGGCAGAGAGGCTGCCATGGTTAGGTCACCTACAGAGGATGTGAGGAATGAGAAGAGGAGCTAGAGAAGATCATGAGTGCCAGCAACATTTTTTAACAAGCAGAAGGAAAAGGTCCTCCCCTCCCTCACAATTGACTGAGAAGTGATGCTGGACATTATGGTCACTCAGCAGCAGCACTGGCAGGTTCTCCAGAGACAAAAAGGTAAGGGGTGAGATATGGCCGTTGCAGCATGGAGTTGTGTTACAGAAGTGAAGGGTTTTAGTTGGATGGTCGGTGACGCCAGTTTGTAAGAAGCTGAGAAGATGGACACTAAATGGCAATAGAAGTCGACATAATTTGACCTTCTCTGGCTTCCCTTTATTTGTGCCTTTATGTTCCATTCTATCCTGACAACAACCATTCCTTCTATGACACTGTTGGGTTTGATAACTGGTTTCAGTGGCCACACGCAACTCACAATCAGTACTCAAAATTAAGGAGGGTCATTAGGTAAGGTAGTAGATTATCCCAAATAAACACCAGCAAGCAGTAAGGAGAAAATTACTGGTCCACAGCAGCACTGATCCTTAGTCAGCAGCCAACCCCTCCTATCTCACCCCCACTCCCCCACCTCTCTACCCCTTTGTTCCTCAGTCTCTCAGCCGCTTGGTTCCTTGGCCAGGAAGCTAACATACCTGTCCCACAGTTCACAGTTCCATAGACTTGGAGCAGGTACCTCATAGTCCTGGGGCTGTGCCTCTGAGTCTGTGTACTGTAATCTGGTGCCTTCAAGATGGAGATTTTGGATGTGTGCTATGATGGCCTTGTGACCTTTTTCTGTGCCCCAGCTGGCTCTTTTATACTGAGGAATGGCTCTGAGGGAGGTGTGGTTTGTTATTTAGCCAACCGTATACCCAGAAAAGGAAGAGTGGTATCTTAAATCACACTTCCAGTAAATTAGAAAATGCCTCCAAAGATGTAACTTGGTTCACACCCTCTATTAAGGTCCACCATTTGTCAGATTGCTATACTGTGGTGGCTTATGTGTTACTATGCTGCTGGAAGCTCTATCACTGGTATTTCAAATAACAGTAGTGTTACCAAAATAAACAGGCTTCAACAGGGATTCCAGATCAGGGACACTATGACAAGGACTAGACTGCTGATTTCAGAGGAAGAAGCCACCGAAAACCTTATGATGGCATGTAACCATCGTCAGGTATGGAAAACAATGAGTACAAGCAGAGGACTGTCAGAGATAGTACCACAATATGAGCCCTATAGGTTACAGGGCTCTCAAAATATAACTGAGGAAGAGCTTCCTTTTCTAAGTAGTATCTCTTATAAGGAATAGAATAAAGCTTTTGGGGTCTCATTTGTGATGGGTCACAACTCAAATGGAGAAGAAACAATTTAAAAATCAAATAATTGAAACTTGGACTGTATGAAGTATGAATCTAGAAAAAATGAAAGTTGTCAAAAATGAAATGGAATATAGAAAGACTGATAATCCTAGGTGTTCGTGAGCTGAAACGGACCTGTACTGGCCTTTTTGAATCAGAAAATTGTATCATTTACTATGCTGGGAATGAAACAAGCAGTCAAGAGGAATGACTTGGCATTCATGGTCCAAAAGGATATTTGAAGACCTATCTTGAAGTACAGTGCTGTCTGTAATATGATAATGTCTGTGTCTATTCAAGGGAGTCCAGTTAATACAACTACTCTTCAAATTTATGCACTAACTACCAAAACTAGTGATGCAGAAGTTGACGAAATCTGCCAGTGTCTTCAGTCAGAAGTTGATAAAAAAGATGCAGTCAAGATGCATTGATAATTATTGGTGATTGGAATGTCAAATATGGAAACAAAGAAGGTGGAACAGTCATTGGAAAATATGATCATGGTGATAGAAACAAGGCTGGAGATAGAATCATGGTATTTTGCAAGACCAATAATACTACTTGTTAAAAAAAATTTTTACGGTTTTATGAGCACATAATTTATATAGTATATGCTTCAATAGTTTAATTATCCAATCATATCAAGGGAATTATACAATCATTACCATATCAATTTTAGAAACCCTTTCCCATGGTTAAGTTGACTTTAAAATGATGTGCAGTTACAATCAGTTCTGGTTCAGTCTGATGGGGTGCCATGCTCTGGTCTCAAAAGTCTATTTTTTGGGACTTAATTGCTCTGTTTTCTTTGCTGTTCTGTTGCATGCTCTTAGTGTTTTGCCTCAGTATAGTAATGTCAGATTGGGCACAATTCCCACTGTGTCTCCAGTGTTGTCCCCTGTAGGGCTATGGGTCAGTGAGGGATATCATGTCTCACAGTGGGACTGGCCTTGTGGTCCTCTCTGTTCATTGGCTGCTCTGAGCAACAATATCATCCTCAAGACTTGGTGGGTCAGGATGTGCTCCACTCTCCCTCCCCTTTCTTTTTCTCCAGTGTGCTCTGATCAGTCATGTCCCTCTCCCTTAGCTACAGCTTCAATTCTGTCCTTTGAAGTAAATTCTTCTGGGGAGAGGGGCAACTGTCCACGTAGTTGGGTTTGGGGCTGGTCCCTCAACAGTCACAATCAGTTCTAGTACTCTCTCCCTGCTCCTGTGTTCATTTCCCACTCCCTAAATCCCCCGTCCCTCCTTCACCCACTCCAATGCATGCATCCTCTCCCAAGTCCTGTATCTATTATTATCACTACAAGGGGGTCACACACACACACACAATTCTGAATATTTTCCCCCCAAAACTATGTATTTAATTTTTTTTTTTTTTACAAAAAAAAAACCTATCACCTTTAAAGTTATCTCCATTACACTTAATACATTTGCCAAATCTGCGTTTCCACTCTTGGAAATACTTTTCAGTTCATTTGTTTGGATGGCAAACAGAACCTCCCTTGTGTTTTTTCTTCACCTCTTCTACATAGTCATCAAATAACTGTACTTTAATGTGCATCTACATTCATGGAAGCAAAAAGAAGTTGCACAGAGCAAGGTCAGGTGAAGCAGATGTGTGGAGAGGGAGGCTATTTATTTCTAAAAACTGGCTCACTGAGATGTCTACATTAGCAGGTGCATTGTTGTGGTGTCAAAACCAGTCTCATCTGCACACTGTACACAATCTTTTCAGAACCTCTAAATAAAAGTTTGATTAACAGTCTGACCTGGTAGGACAAACTCCGAGTGTACGATCAGTTGACATTCTTGTCCGTTTGGGAAGTTGATAGGTTTCCAGAACGAGATTTGTCATCAATTGGCATTTTACCTTTTATGAAACGAGAAACCTACTCATACACTTGAGTTTTTCCCATAGCACTGTCCTCATAAGCTGTGTTCAATATCATAGCAGTTTTTGTGGCATTTTTTCCTGAGCAGGAAACAAAATAGCACAGCTGCATTGTGCTCTTTTAAATTGAGCATCACAAAAAGTGAGGTTTGAATGAAACTGCTGTTGTAAAAAAAATTCTCTGTGATAAGAGAGAAATTTCCCAAGCAACACCACTGTGTGCACTGACTCAGAGTGAGTTGCTTGATGCTCACCTAGCGGGAAAACTGCATAAAATGCAAAAAATGCATAATATGAAAGCTCCAGACTGCCCAGCGCACTTCTGTTTGTGTGTTTTTTGGGGGGTCAGTGGGGGGTACTCCCTTGTATGCATTCACTTTACTTTGTGGGTCACAAAGTAGAAAATTCAACAGAAAAAAACAAATTTGAAGATTTAGTGTTGAAAAACAAAGTTATTTCTTTGAAGATGACCCAAAGCAATGGTGTTTTCAATAGCTTCATAAGCATGTTGGACACTTAATAATGAAAGCCAAAGAAAAGTTAACATAGATCAACTATGGTGTTGGCAAAGAATATTGAAAATGCCATGGACTGCAAACACCCTCCACCCCCCATCTGTCTTTGAAGAAGTTTAGTCCTAATGTTCCTTAGAGGCAAGGATGAGAAGAATTTGTCTCATCTAGTGTGCACATGGTCAGGGTCATGGGAGACCAGTCCATGGAGACAGACATCATGCTTGTGAAAAAGAGGGGCAGTGAAAAAGAGGAAGACCTTCCACATGATGCATTGACACAGTGACATAAGCATACGTACACTTGGCAGGATGTTGCAAGGTGGTATTTCATTCTTTTGTTTCATAGGATTGCTATGTGGGGGAACTAACTTGACAGCATCCCGTAATGACAGCTAAGTCAGGTCTTAATCCTTTCTTTTTTTGGGGGGGGGAGGGGGGGATTGCTGGAATTGAACCTCCGTCCCAGTGGGCTGCAGTCCCGCGCACAACCACTACGCCACCGGAGCTCAGCCCCTTAATCCTTTCTTAATCTGATTCATTAGTATAGCAGAAAATGCCCCCCAAAAGGGGACTAAAGCATATTACAATGTATTATACCATGAACGGCCATATTAATTGACTGTATGTCAGCTGGTACTTGAGCTGGGTCTAGTCCAAGGAGAGAACCCTTGCCAGGCCTTTGCTTGCAAAAAGACAAGAGCAAAGACTATTTTGGAATGGGGCCTTGAGTTAAAGGGTTGAGTTAAGAAAGGGTTGTTAAGAGGCAAGTGAACTTATTTTAACACTGTTGGGGAAAAAGTGAGAAGAATATGAATGGGGATGAGTCTCAGTTCTGTGGTATGTGTTTTTACATGTGTAAAAAATGTGGTATATGTTTTAAATGTGTAAGAAATGCATTTTGTCAGGAGAGGTCCAAAATTGGGAGAGGACTTGATAGCCTCAGTGAACTGCCGGACAGATCTCAGAATTTAATGACGTATTGAATTTGACCAGCAGGTTTTTAAAAGGTTTTTTTTTTTTTTGGCATCACTGCCCTCTGGTGGTGGGAGTAGGAGGTCCAGCCCCACTGCTGGAATTGAACCTCCGTCCCAGTGGGCTGCAGTCCCACACACAACCACTACGCCACCGGGGCTCAGCCCAAGGTTTTTTTTTTAAGTTTGTTTTTAAAAACAGTTTTATTAGCACTTAATCTACATATCATATAATCAATACTTCAGTCATATTCATTATCACCGCAATTAATTTTAGAATATTTTCTACCCCCTCCTCTTGGTTAAATCATTTTTAAAATGAGTTGCATGATCACCATCAGTTCTAGTGCTCTCAACCCCCTCCTATATACATTGTCCCCCAACCCCTTCACCCTCCCTATCTCCTACCCCTCCTTTCTTCCCCTATAAAGTCTTGTAACAGTTCTTGTCTCTATGTATCTACTCCTGTGCTTCACAAACTGGAAGATCCAACAGAAACAATAAAAAACAAAATACAATGGTAAGGATAAAATAATAGCGATAAAAATACATTAAAGTTTATGTTTTAGGCTGAGCCCTGGTGGCGTAGTGGTTGTGTGCGGGATTGCAGCCCAAAGGGTTGACAGTTCAAATCCAGCAGCAGCTCTCCAGGAGCAAGACTGGACTTCCTACTCCCACCAGGGCAGTGATGCCAAAAAAAAAAAAAAAGTTTATGTTTTAAAGACATTTAGGGACAGCCAGGATGCTCCTTAGAGGCAGGGATGAGAAGATGTCATCCCATGTACTTTGGTCATCTTGTTAGGAGAGACTAGTCCCTGGAGAAGGACGTCATCCTTAGTAAAGCAGAGGGACAGTAAAACGAGGAAGCCCCTAAGGGTGACGGGTTGGCGGAGTGACTGCAACAATGACCTTGAATGCAAAAAACAACCGTGAGGACGGTACAGGACCAGGGCAGTGTTTCCCTCCGCTGTAGAGAGGGTTGCTAGGAGTCAGAATTTACTAGCCAGCACCTGGCAACAGCAGACAGCCTGACTTGGGAATTTCAGTCAATGATTTTTAGTAATGGATCAATCCTAGGCTATTTTGTCTTAAAGTACCTGATAGAATAATGTGCTACAAGCTTATTCTACTTCTTAACAGAAGGAAAGTGTTTAAGTAGGTCATTTTGATACAGTTGTTTGGATATTGCTTTATTCGTGTTACATGAATTACAGTGCAAAGCATGTGAAACTAACACTACTAGCTGTATTTTTTATTTCTTTTTCTTCTAAGTTTCCATCTAGCCAGGCAAGGTCTATGTGTATAAATAATATTTATTTATGTGTTTCAATCAGGAGAGCCTGAATGATGCTGTGGGATTTTCTAAAGTCATTTATGCCATTGCTAATTCGGTAAGTGAACAGAGCTTTTCTTTCTTTTAGTGAAATCCTTGACCCTAATAAATAAAGGGCAATGCTTCATTATCTTTGCAGTGTCATCATCGGGTTACATTCAGAATGTTGTCTTCTTTTGGAGCAACAAGTCCAAACCTCTCAGAGATACACTCTCATTGCAGTGTCAGATTTGCTGAGTTATGTCCAGTCTGTTTTTCAGAAATCTTTTTATGTAATGTACATAGGATTATAAGAAACATAATAAAACCTATGAAACCAGACCTATTGGAGAAGGAAAAGTCAAACATTTCCCACTAAGAGCGAGCAGTAGAAAAGCAGTAAGACTGCACCTTGCAAGACTGGTGAAAATGAGGTCCTATTGCGTCTCAGCTCTCTCAGTTTTCAATGTACTGCCCTATCCTTGTATGGCCACATCACAGCCAGGAAGTAGTAGAATAAAGGAATTATACACAGCAAGACCTCCTTCCAAGTTAGTATTTTCTCCATGTACAATCCAGCAATGTTAATTACAGTCTTTGAGTTGTGAAACTACTTCCATCCTTCTTTTCCGAGTTATTCCTGGAACCCATTAATAACGTGCTGTTTCCTAATGTTCCTGTCTCATCTTTTGAGTTGCTGTTGTTACTTTGATCCTATATATAGAGTTCTTTAAAATGCGTAATTACTTTGATCCTATATATAGAGTTCTTTAAAATGCGTAATTCTCAATGAAGACTTTTTCTTCAGCGCATTAAGCTAAACTTATTTGTTGTAAGAAGACTTCAGAGCATATTTTTGGTTTAAGATTTACAGATTGTCTTAGGGCAGTAGTCTCGGGGGTTCATCTAGCCTCCATTACATTGACAGAAAGGTTGACAGAACACTATAGTTTCCACCTGTCTTCACCCAGCTAGCGCAATGTTAGCATGTGATGTAACTGTCGTACAGTTACGAGAACCAAGAGATTCCATTGGTACAATACTGTCAAGTAAACAAAAGACATTACTTGAATGAGTTGAAACAAAATTTATAGGAATTGTGTAATGTAAACCTGATGATTAGTTCTATAGATCATTACCTAATTCACAAACAGTTGTTGAAAAAGAGGCTTTATTTTAATTTCAAAGTCCCCCGCCCCCATCTCCTTGTCCCACATTCCATCTAGGATCCCATTTTGCATCTGCCTGCTATTTCGCCTATCTCGGATAGCACTCTTTGCTGACTTTTCATAACCGTAAGACTTTTGAAGATCACGGACCATTCTTTTATTTCTCGATCTGGCTTTTTTTTTAAACTATTAATGAGTTGTTTTTAAAGAGTACAACCCTAAATATATAATTGAGGTTTGTGTACAAATAATAGACTGTTGAAGTGTTTTGACTTAGCATTTTCAAATTTTGTCTTTTTGACAGGAGATCTTGATGATGGCAGCTAGAAAATATTATTTTCAGATTTTACTTTTGCATCCTCTTGTAACAACAACCCAAAGGAGGATAAATAAAAATCAGCTTCAATTTGTTTATATATGTGTATTTGTAATGTGCTTTTGTTTCTTCTTTTAATTTGGAAAAGCCAGTTGAGTCCAGAATATGGAATGTGAAGCATACATTTTTTTTCTCAAACCCCTGGGTAATGGTTCATCTTGAATTCTTTTTCATAACAATGACTTTCTTTAGGCGAAGCTTGTTATTGGGCACAACATGCTGTTGGACGTCATGCACACAATTCATCAGTTCTATTGCCCACTGCCTGCCGTAAGTGACACTTGTTGGCCGATGTTAAGAACTCATGGTGTTTGTTTTTTCCCCCCTGAGGAAATGTCCCCTTTCTTCTTGGGTGCTGCTTCTTTCAGTGTAGCATGTCCCAGAGAGAATCTTAGATATTTAATGGAACTTCTTGTTCTTTTCTTTAGTTGGAGTAAGGGTTCATGAGAGAAGGGGAGTGGGGAGGAAGGGGAAACAAGGGGAGCTGATATCAAGGGCCCAAGTAGTAGGAGGATGTTTCAAAAATGACAATGGCAACAAGTGTGGTCTGCCCACAATGGATCTATGTATTGGTCCTGATGGGAGTTGTATGAGCTCTCAACAAAATGATTTAAAAAATTATTTGGGATTTAATACATATATCATTTCGTATTTTAATCATGCTAACTAGAATTGTATGATTGCTACCACAATCAGTTTTCAGCACTGTATTTCTACCTGGACTCATTAATATCATATCACTTTCACACACACACATGCACGCACACACACACCCCACTACCACCACTATATCCCCTTTCCCCCAAACCTCTTATTCTACTTGCTGTTCCTTTAGGTTCATCAATCCTGGGTTTCTTATACCGAAACACGGAAAAGCATATAACACAGCTTCAAGAGGGTGACTTCCATTGACACTCTTTTATGAACAAATAAAAAATGAAGAAAGCAGTACAAACCAAAAATAGCAGAAAATTTTGATAACCAGATCAAGTTCAGCCTGCATGGTAGGATATTTTTGAGGTTATGGACATACTAGCCATTTTTAAGAATCTGTGGACAACTTTCCTTGCCAGGAGTTTGCTCATTTAGTTATGCTTTGGGATGCTTAAACCTGAGTCAGCTATATCCCATAAAAAGACAGACGGATTCTGAGCTCCTGCTTAACTCTAGCCCCACTCCAAGTACAGTTAGTTCTGGTAACCTGGCTCTGCTCAATATCCACCTTCATGAAAGGGACACTGCAGATAAGGGTGCTACAGCACAATGTGAAGAACGCGGACGGTGCCCGGCTGTTGTCTGGGCTCTTGTATTCAAACAAACAGCTATCTGAGGAGTCAGCTAAGTCCACATGGAAGAAGCTTGTGTGATCCAAAGATGACAATCACAAGATTCAATACTGATGGAGGGAAAAGTATCAGAGATAAAATTATGAACACCCAATTTTTAGAATGTAGGAGAGTGAGAGAGCTCAAAACCCATTTTAAGAGTATCTAGTCAGATTAAACCGCTGACATAGCCCCTCTAGCCACAGGCAAGGGTCTCAAACAGCTTTACTGTCAAACAGAGATCTTTGGAATCTTGATGATGCTGGATTGAACTGGATATTTGGTCAGTTGACCATCCTCTTGACCTGAATTTCTTCTACGTGCAAGTATCTCTTACTTATTTCATGACAAATATTTCATACCCGGCTTTTAAAATATTGATGGTAATCTTATTAGCATTTTAATCTCTATTATTTTATCCTTACCACTTTATTTTTTAAAATTTCTGTTGGGTTTTCCAGTTTAGGAAGCACAGGAGTGGCTGCATAGAGCTAATAACTCAGGCAAGGATTTATAGGGCATGGAGGAGTGTGGGGTGGCAGATAGGGAGGTGAGGGGACTTCAGGAGGAAACTGAATGCAGGAGTGTGGAGGAGACACTAGAACTGATTGTGATTACACAACTCATTTTAAAGGCAATTTAAAGTGGGGGGTATTCTAAAATGGATTGTGGTAATGAGTGTACAATTCTTGATGCTATTGAATCATATGGTATGTAGATTATATGCCAATAAAACGAAAAGGCAATAATGGACTCAAACATTAAAAATTGTGGAATGGGACAGGATTAAACAGTGTTTCACTCTGTTGAAAATGGGCCACTAGAAGTCAGGACTGACTTAATGACTCTTAAGAAACAGTGACAGTTTGTGAAACCTCTAGGGAGTACAGTTCTGTGACCTTTTAGAAGTAGATCACCGGGATTTGCTTTTGAAATACTTCCAGGTGTGTTTGCTTCACCTTGTCGTTAGCAGCCAAGCACTTAAGTACTGTGCCACAGGACCTTCTAAAAAGTCCATGCTGTGATTCATGTGAGGTGTCACTGAGTTGGTTGCAACACAAAATAGCTTTGTATAACAGAACAAAACACTAATCAGGGCTATGCTGGCCTTTCGAGGACCCTTGCTGGCTCAGCGCCTCCTGTTGCATACACAGTGTCAATCCACATCCTTGAGGGTCACTTGACCTTCGGTTGTATTCAGTGGAGCTCTTGAGGTAGCGTGCTGAACTGCAAGATCAGCTGTTTAAACCATCTGTCATTCCTTGAGAGAAAAATTGGGTTTTCTATTCCTATGAAAATGTTGTCTCAGAAATCCACAAAGGCAGTACTACTTTGGTCTATAGGATTGCTCTGAGTTGGAATTGACTTGATGGCATTGTGCTTTTTAGTTTGGAGCCTCCCTGTTAACAATGAATTCGTGTAATAGAACACAAAGCACAACCTGTTTACTGTTACTGAAAATTTTTGATACACCAGAAACCTTTCACATGTGGTCATCTCTGTAGCATAAAAACCTGTGTGGTTGCTTTGGAACCCTGGTGGCAAAGTGGCTAAACATTTGGCTGCTAATGGAAAGGTCAGCGGTTCAGACCCACCAGCTACTTCACGGAGCAGGATGTAGTGGTCTGTTTCTGTCAAGCAGACCGCCTTAGAGACCCCAGGAAGCAGTTCTATTCTGTCTTTCCTTCCCTGGTACTAGAAGTTGAAATTGACTTGTTGGCAGCAGGCTTTTGTGGTGGTGCTGTTAGGTATTGTTGAGTCCGTTTGAATTATAGTCACATTGTGTATAGTCCCAAAAAACACAGCCTGGTCTTCGGCCATCCTCACAGTCATTGGCTGTGGTTGAGCCTAGTGTTGCATTCACTGTGTCAATTAATCTCCTCAAGGGTCATCTCCCTTGCTGACCTTTTACTTTACTAAGGATGATGTCTTTCTCCATGAACTAGTTTCTCCTGACAACTTGTTCAGAGTACTTGAGATGAACTGCCACCACGCCCTTTTTTAAGAAGCATTTTAATTGTACTTCTTCCCTTCTATATCAGCCATTAAATACCTAAATTTGGTTTGGGGGTGGTTACCAAAAGTTATCAAGTCAGATGGGTCCTAATCATTGAATATATTGGACAGATGCTTTAAAATCAGTGTTAATTAGAAATGGGTTTTGCAGTTATCGTCAAGGACCTGTGTGAACTATCCTAGATTGAGATGAGAGCTGTGGTGTGTATTGCGTAGTGAGTATAATAATGTTGTTAAAAGCCTTGCTGTTGTGGTTTTTAGGAATTAAATGACTTTAAGGAGATGACAACATGTGTCTTCCCCAGGTAAGAAAGCCCCAGTTTCCTCTGAGGTTTTTCCTTGTATTCATGTAGTTATTGTGGCATAAGGAGTATAACACTAATAAGTACTTAGTAATTTAGCAAATACTGAGGTCATGGATAGAATCATCCATAATTCTGGGAAATGCTGTAAGAGTTTCATAGTGAAGGCTTGCTCTTGTAATTTACAATTAGTTTTGTGATCCTTTTGAAAATTAAATATTTTAACGAATGAAAGTTATAGGCAGTGACTCCTTTTTTTATTTTTATTTTTTTTCCTCACCCCTTCTTTTGATGGGGATTACATTCACTTGTGTAATGGCATTTACCCTTCTTGTGTGTGGGACACACCTGGTAGACATTGAAGTACTTAGCTGAGAATGTTTTCTAGTCAGGCAAAGGTGGTTTTCCTAAGATTTTGTTTTTAAACTTTTTGAAGTCAGACTCTTTACTTTTTAAAAGTGTTTTCTATAGTTTAGATTGACTGTAACAGACTACGTGTCCGCCATGTGGTACCAACAGACTAGTGGTTCTCAACCGTCCTATTGTCGCAACCCTTTAATACAATTCCTCATGTCATGGTGACCCCATCCATAAAATTATTTCCATTGCTACTTCATAACTGTACTTTTGCTGCTGTTATGAGTTAGGCAAACCCTGTGAAACCCCCAAAGGGGTTGTGACCCACAGGTTGAGAACCACTGCTATAAAGTTCTATTTTTAGATACCTTTGTGAGGACTAGTTGGCCAAGACAATAAGGCTTCATTTGAGTCAACTGTAATACAGAAATGTGTATTTTGCTTTTCTCATTGAAATATTCTTTGGTTCTAGACTCTTGGATACTAAATTGATGGCCAGTACCCAGCCATTTAAGGTATTTTAAAAATGTGAACTGTCACTAGTAAGCCCCATTTAAAGTGTTTCTGAATTACTACTAAGCTTTTGGCTTCCAGTCTATTTAAATGTCACTTCAAATACATCCAAAAGGAAGAAATGGAAAAAAGACCAGAAATGAATATGTAAACAAAATGAACAGGGGTTGTCTTTGGGTGGTGGAAATAAGGATTTTCTCCCTTGTATTCTTCTGGATGTGAGTGTCTTATATTAAAATTGTTTTTTGAGTAAGTTATGCACGAGCATGATTCTTCCTTGATTTTGTTTTCCATATATATATGTATGTATGTATATATTAACTCCACTGGAGAAAGATGCGGCCTTCTGCCCTGGCCGAGAGCTACAGTATTGGGCACTTAGGCTGGCGGTGCTGCTCTGACTTAGAGTCAGGATTGACGCAGTGTCAGTGAGTCACAATAGCATGGAATGACTTTCTAATCAGATAATCCTTGTCTTCTGCTTTGTGGGGGTGACTGTGTAACTGAGTGAAGCTAATACCAGGGCAGTATTGCTTTATGGCAAAAATTCTGTAGGTATTTTGCACATCAGTGAAAACCTTTCCTTGTGACTGTACTAGTTACAATTGTGCTATTCTTCTCCTGGGCATTTAATAACCAAGATTCTCATGTTTCTTTAAAGAACACTAGGGGGCAGTACTCGGTACATTTTTGTTCAGACATTCATTGAAATATCTGTAATACAATCTCTGATAATGTTCGTTTTATTGAGATGATGCAGATGTACAATTCATTTTCTGCTGTCTGTCCTGATTTGCAGGATATCATTAACAACACTTCCCTTGCGGAATTGGAAAAGCGGTTAAAAGAAAAACCTTTCAACCCTCTGAAAGTTGGTAAGATTATAAAACCATTATAAAAGCCCCAAATTCTGTGTTAGTTATCAATATGTTGTATGCAGGAAAGGTGACATTGTGCTATAGACTGTATTGCACAGTTACAAGTTTCGAGTATGATGACTTGCATATTACTTGCATAACCCTCTCCCAGTGGGATGGACAGCAGAAAATTGGGTGAAGGGAGACATCGATCAGTGTAAGACATGAAATAATAATTTATAAATTATCAAGGGTTTATGAGAAGGGAGGGTGGGAAAGGATGGGGAAAAAATGAGAAGCTGATACTAAATCCCAAGTAGAAAGAAAATGTTTTGAAAAGGATGATGGCAACAAATGTACAAATGTCCTTGACCCAAGGGATATATGTATGGATTGTGTTAAGAGTTGTTCAAGTCCCCAATTCAATGTTTCAAAAAGGAAGAAAATGGAGGTGGCATATTTGGCAACTGTTGGCTACAGCCTTACCCAGGTATTCGCTGAGGCTCCCACCTACTACTTCTGAGATCCACGTTTGTCAAATGGTGCTCCTGATGCTTTAGTAACCTTTCTGTTAGTTGTAGCCTGAAAGCTGCTAAAGACATGGATAATTGTTATTTTATTCAAACCTAGACAGTGATTTCTAGAGTGATTGTAGAAAATAATGATTTACGAACTCTTATTTCTGTATAAAATCCTGCTCTCCAATAGAGAATTCAGCCTAATGGCCACTTTCCTCTGAGTTTATCTTCTGAAAACCTGTATATCTGTGGGGCAAAAAAATGAGAACATGACACCATTATTTCACTTATGATCTGGTCCCCAGTGCCAAAAGCAACATCATAGCAAGCTCTGATACTTTTTTGGAGTTAGTTGATGCTTTCATCTGTAGTTTTCCTAAGATTGTAAACATACTGAATATGAGTATTTTACATTGTAAGAAAGTTGCCGAAGGTGTGTTGATGAATGGTGGTTACTGAGCATCCTGGTTGTGTCATGCACTTTAATTTTCTTATCTTATTTGATCCTCACAAAAACCTTGTGAAGGAGGCATGAGTATCATCTCCATTTTGCATTTGCAAACACAGGCAGAGAGGTGAAGTAAAGAATTCTGGTAGTGGCTTACTTGTTAGACTGCTACCACAATTAACAAATGCATACCCACTAGCTGCTCTAGGGGAGAAAGACGAGGCTTTCAATGCTCTTCTAAAAGATTATCAGCCTTTGAAACCTAACTCGGCAGTTCTACTTTGCTACTGTGAGTTGGAATGGACTAGATGGCAGTGAGTTTTATATTTTTGTTTATTTTAAAGAGATTATATTGGAGGCTTTTACAGCTCATAACATTCCATACATCAATTGTATCAAGCATATTTATACACATGTGCCATCATCATTTCCAAAACATTTTCTTTCTACTTGAACTCTTGTTGTCGGCTCCTCTTTTTTCCCCTTCCCACCACCCTCTCACCTACATGGATCCTTGATCAATTATATATTGTTATTATTTTGTATCTATCACTGTTTGTTATCTCCCTTCACCCACATTTTGTTTTTTTGTCCCCCCTTTTTTGGAGGGAAGCTAAGTATACAATCTTGTCATGGGTTCCCCCTTCTTCACCCTTTCCCCTCCCAGACCTCCTACTCTCACTATTGTTCTTGATGGGTTTATCGTTCCTGAATACAATGTATTAGGAGCTCTTATCTGTACCACTGTGTGTTGTTTGGTCTAGCCAGATTAGTAAGATTGAACTGGGTCATTATAGTAGGTGGGAGGAAGTATTCAGGAACTAGAGGTATGATGTATAATTCCTTATTGCTGTACCGCACCTTGGTTGAATCATCCCTTCCTTTTAACCTTTCTGTGGGGGGATTTCCAGTTGTCTACAGATGGACTTTGGATCTCCACTCCAACCCCCCTCTTTCACATTGATAAACCAGTTCTTGTTTGTTTTGGATCTTTTGATGCCTGTTGCCTGATCCTGTGGACACCTCATGATCACACAGGCTGGTGTGCTTCATTCATATGGGCTTATTTATTTCACTGATAGCTGGCTAAGACCCCAGATACTATATCTTTTGATAGCCGAGCACCATCTGCTCTCTTCACCACATTTGCTTTTGCACCCATTTTGTCTTCAGCAATTGTGTCGGGAAGGTAAGTATCAAAGACTGTCAAGTTGTCAGAAAAAAAGTGTTCTTGTGTTAAGGGAGGCCTTCAGTAGAGTCCCAAAGTCCATCTGCTGAGAAGTAAAGTGACTGACCCTAGTCCCCACAGCTAGTAAGTGCCGGAGCAGAGAATCAGACTTGGGCATTGAAGTTTTAGAGTCCTTGCTATTAATCATTATTCTGAAGTATTTACTGACTCCTGATGTTACTCTTACATAGGGGAAGACCTATTAGGTTGGGAGACCCATTACTGTGTCTACAATCATCTAATGGAACATTTCTTGAATCTAGACCAAGGCCTCATTTTCATGGATATTATTCCTCATAAAGGAACCTGAGTAGCAGTGACAAAACACCCATCTGCTAACCTGAATGTCAGTGGTTCAAACCAACCAACTAGCTATTCTGCAGAAGAAAGATAGGACAGTCTTATTTCCATAAAGCTTATAGACATGGAAACCATAAGAAGCATTCTACTTTGTTTTATGAGTTAAAATTAGCCCAGTGGTAATAGCGGTTTGGCTTATTTGTTTGCTTTTTAATAAACCCATAATCTATGATCTTGAATGGAGAGACAGCTAAGAAATGTGAGCCCCCTCCCCCCCGCTTATTTAGGATATTCACGCAGCATATACAAATGGAATTATCTTTTGTAGGGCAAAGCATATGTTCAGGCTTTGTGCTTTGTGATGCCTTTGGGAAAATGTTCTTTTCTTCTTTCCCTTTAGAAAGTGCGGAAGGTTTTCCAAGTTATGACACAGCTTCTGCACAGCTTCATGAAGCAGGCTACGATGCATATATCACAGGACTGTGTTTCATCTCCATGGCAAATTATCTAGGTACTCATTGCACCTGTGTTCACCAAGTACACCACTGTTTGGAGGGGGTTTTGCCTATAGAAGTGGGAAATTTTGAGACTACATTGAGAAGGCTGGGATTCACTTGACATACCCTTGTTATAGCCATTCTGCTATATACCATATATATTTAACATATATACAGCATAATTTTAAATATATAACACCATAATTTTACATCTTAAAGAATCATGTGTGTGTGTGTGTGTGTGTGTGTGTGTGTATAACCCGTGAGATTCAGCACCTATGTAATATAGATAGTTGTGTGAGAAGGAAAGCTCTTGTTTTCCTCTAATTTCAGAGGGCTAGAAAAGTGCCAAGACTGTAATTATTTGTCAAAGAGGCGAACTTGTCAAGACCCAGAAAAACAAGGCAGACTTAGCCACTTAATCCTGGCTCTCACAGGTTGCAAAGTATAACCAAATGCTTTTCAAGTCAACAATTTTGAATTATTTAATTCAGTGACCTTGTTTGGTAATATTCATCCTGTCTTTATCACATTGCCACACTACTTTTCCAAATTACTCCACCACTAACTACCTGTAAATGAAAAGCTCTGGTGTCATGGATTCTTGTTGGGCTGCTAACCAAAAGGTCAGCAGTTCAAATTTACCAGCTACTCCAAGGAAGAAAGGTGATGTTTTCTTCTCCTGTAAAGATTTACTCTCTTGGAAACCTGGCCCTACAGGACTGCGATAAGTTCGAATGGATTTGATGGCAGTGAGTTTGCGTTTTTTTGTGTGTTTGACAGTGTGTGTATTTTTGCTTGAACTTTCTTGTGGTGCTTGCATGAATGTGCATAATCTTTTGCTTTTTTTCTTTATTAGGTTCTTTTCTCAGTCCTCCAGAAATTCATGTGTCTGCCAAATCCAAACTCATTGAACCTTTCTATAACAAGTAAGTGACTAGAGGATCCTGAGCCTAAGACTCCTTTCCTTGCAGAGGAACCACCTCTCGGGATGTCATTTGGGGTTGATTGGAAGGCACAGTGTATTTTCAGATAAATTATTTCTCCATTTTTATGACTCATATTTTGGGAATATATAAGGATATTTATTAAAGTCCTTATAAATATGGATTACAAGATAATGAAATTTCACCACTTTTTTTTAGAAATTGGCCCTTGGGAAATAATTTTTTTATGTCTATTGGTTATCAAAGAAAATGTTGCCAAAGTGTCCTGTATCTCTATCAGAAAAAGACTAGCTCATTTGGCATTTAAAGTACCTACAGGGAGCTCCTTGTTTTGTATAATGGTGTATAAGGTTCCATCTAACTCATCCTTTCACGCTGTACATGTGAGATGGTACCTGTGCTTTTATCATTATTATTATTATTATTATTATTTATATCATTTTATTGGGGGCTCATGCAACTTTTATCACAATCCATACATCTATCCATTGTGTCAAGCACATTTGTACATTTGTTGCCATCATCATTTTCTTTTTTTTCTTTTAAAAATCATTTAATTGGGGCTCCTCCATTTGTCTGTTGATGGAAATTTGGGTTGTTTCCAACTCTGCAATTGTGATCTGGCCGCAGTGAACAGTGGAGCACAGAGACATGTCTGTGGTTTATTGTGAACCAAGGCTCTTAAATCTTTTGGGCATGTGCATGCCCCTTAATTACAGGTAAGAACAAATGTCCCAGAAAGATGGTGTCCTATAGGTGCTACAGTAACGAGGAGGAGGATGTAGGGGCATACACGCAATAGGAAGGGGAGGTGCCACATGTGACAAGATGGGAGGATCTCAGGTTCATGATGGCAGCCTAACTTTGATTGCCCTTGGGTTGCAGACTTGATTTAGATAAAGCGTTCCAGGGAAGTGACCCATTGTCCTAACAGCAGGAAGTGAGCCCTGTCCATTGTTTGATCAACAATGGTGTCTGTACTCTCTGGGTAGCTAGAGTCTTCAGGGAGATAGTTTGGCAATCATTTATCATAGGTGGCAAGCAGTTAAGTTTGGCATGATTCTGAGGGAGACAACTTGGGAGAAATCTTTATAATTCCACAGACAACACTGAATCCCACGGACAACACTGAAGTGAGCATGCTACCATAAAATGTGTCTGACTAATTATTTCTCTCATGTTGTCTATGACTTTATGAAAATCCTTATTATCAGGCTGAGCCCCAGTGGCGTAGTGGTTGTACGTGGACTGCGGCCCACTGGGATGGAGGTTCAATTCCAGCAGTGGCTCCACAGGAGCAAAGACTGGGCCTCCTACTCCCACCACCAGAGGGCAGCGATGCCCCCCCAAAAAAAGAAAAGGAAAATCTTTATTATCGCTGTACAATTGTGCCTACTGGACCCTTGATGATATGTTAGGGGCTGACTTTCCATGACAGTTGTCCCCTCCAGTGCTATGGGTTAGCAAGGGATGTCATGCCTCATAGTGGGGCCGGCCCGATGTTCTTCTCTGTGCTTTCACTGCCTGATATGATCCCACCACACCGAAGCGGAACACTGAAGGTGTGCCACAGAACAGCAAGGGAAACAGAGCAACGAAGTCCCCAGCGAATACCAAAAATAGACTGTGGAGCCAGGGCATGTCATCCCATCAGACTCAACCAGAAAACACCCTTAAAGGTCAACAATAAAACCTTGAACTATTTAGAGGCTTTTCTTTTTCTTGTCATTGGTTTTTGTTGTTTTGTTTTCTTTTGTTGCTTTGTTTTACTCTGTCTTGTTTTCTGTGCATCTTATTATTTCTACAAGTCTGTCTAGATAAGATAGGTGGGCTAAACAAGCTAAAGGAGAAATAGCAGAACCAGTAGTTCAGGTTACATGGGAGTGAGGAGGTAGGGGAAAGGAAGTGGATGTTAACAAACCCAGGGAGGAAACAAGAAGTGATCCAAAATCGATGATGAGGGTAACAGGAGGCCTGGTAGGGTTGATCGAGGGCAATGTAACCGAGAGGAATTACTGAAACCCAAATGAAGGCTCAGCATGATAGTGGGATAAGAGGAAAGTAAAACGAAATAGAGGAGAGAACTAGGAGGGAAAGGGCACTTATAGAGGTCTAAATAAAGGTATGGACATATGTAAATATATATGATGATGGGGACATAGATCTATGTGCATATATAGGTTTGGTATTAAGGTAGCAGATGGACATTGGATCTTCACTCAAGTACTCCCTCAATGCAAGAACATTTTGTTCTATTAACATGGGATCCCATGATGCTCACCTTCCTGACATGATCACTGAAGACATAGCAAGTGCATTAGCAAATGTGATGAAGAAAGCTGATGGTTCCTGGTTATGAAAAGATATAGTGGGATCTTAAAGGCTTGAAGATAAACAAACAGCCATCTAGCTGGGAAGCAGCAAAGCCCATCTGGAAGAAGCACACCAGCCTGTGTGATCGTGAGGTGTCAATAGGATCAGGTATCCGCATCAAAGTACAAAGACCCAAAGCCCTTGTGTAGGCAACTAGACTTCCCCTTGTAGAAAGATTAGGGGGAGGAGACGAGCCAGTCAGGGTAAAGTATAGCACCAATAAAACATAAAACCACCTTCCTCTAATTCTTTAATACTTCCTCGCCCTCCTTCCCACTATCACGATACCAATTCTACCTTACAAATATGGCTAGATCAGAGCATGTACACTGGTACAGATAAGACCAGGAAACACGGAATCCGGGACAGATAAACTCCTCAGGATCAATAATGAAAGTAGTGATACCAGGAGGGTAAGGGTAGAGAGGGATAGGAAGGGGGAACCAATCACAATGATCTACATGCAATCCCTTCCTTGGGGGACGGTGTGTTAGTCCAGGTAGACTAGAGAATCAAATTCCTAAACACATATGAATATAAGGGAAAGGTTTATATACAAGAGGAATGGAACATTGAGAAAGCATCCCAACCCAGTCCAGTCCAAAGTCACAAGTCTGATATTAGTCCATATGTCATATACCAGTCTATAAAGTCTCATTCTGACTCATGAAGCGTGTGCAATGGCATCAGGACAATCACAGGCCAGTGAGTGCAGAGTCTTGTGTATCCAGTAGCAGAAGCAGCATCCTGGCACTGGTGGGGGTCTTCCCATGGCTCCTCATTTCCAGGGCTCAAGGTCCATCAGCAGTATCCATGGTAATAGAGCCATCTCAGAGCTGGCAGGGGTTTCTCTGTGGCTTTTCTGGCTTCAGAGATTTGGTTCCAGCTGGATAAGCTCAGGTGGCTTCTCCTCCGGCTCTTCCAGTTCCTAGGACTCAGGGTCTATACTGCCATCTTGTGAGTTGCGGGTCTCAAAGGAACTGAGTTTATCAACTCCAATTGGGAAATACCAGGAGACTTCCCAGAATTCTCAGGAGAAAGCCATGCCCCACAGAGGCCTCATTGACTATCTCCAGATTGACAGGCTAGACTCCACCCTTACACTCCCGATGCTGAAATTGACACAGATTAGTGAATGCCACAGTCGGGCAACAGAATAGTGGGTGAAGGGAGACATTGGACAGTGTAAGACATGAAAAAAATAATTTACAAATGATCAAGTGTTCATGGGTGAGGGAAGGGAAAAATGAGCTGATACCAAGGACTCAAGTCGAAGAAAATGTTTTAGGATGATGATGGCAACAAATGTGCTTGACATAATGAATATATGTATGGATCGTGATGATAGTTGTATGAGCCCCCAATAAAATGATTCTTAAAAAAGGAGGTCTCACAGTGAGTTGTATTTGCACAGTGGCTGCAACAATTAGCTCAAAAATAACAATTTTTAGGATGATACAGGACCAGGTAGTATTTTGTTTTGTGGACTATAAGCTCCCTCTGAGTTGGAACTAACTTGACAGAACCTAATAGAAATATAATAGCTATGAGTTTAGATTCTTAATGTTATATGCTAAGTAAAGGGATTGTTGGTTCATGATATTTCCATACCCAATTGTTTGTGGAAGTGCCATATCTCTTTCTACAGTGGTTATTCTGTTTTACAGCCCCAGTATCAATTTATGATCGTTCCCATCTCTCTGCACCCTCTCCAGTACCTGTTGTTTTCTGGTTTTGGTCTTTGTTAAAACCTTTGCCATTAATTTTGGGGTGCAGTGGTATGTCATTGTTTGGGGCTGTCTGAATTTATTTGGTGAACTGTCGCTTATGTCCTCTGCCTATTTTAAAATTAGATTATTTGTCTTTTTCTTGTTGAGGTGTTGCAGTTTTCTGTTGATTTTAAGGATTGGTCATGCTTAGTAAACTAGGAAGGGCAACAGCAACAAAAAGGGAAAAGATCTTTGACCAGATGGACTGACGGTGAATGCAGTGATGGGCTCACAACAGTTGTGAGGATGGTGCAGAATCATATCCTGTTTTGTTCTATATACACAGGGTCAGTATAGGTTGGGATAGACTTAGCAATCTAGTAACAACCACCACAACAATGTATATCTCCACCAAGCCACCAGTTCCATCCAGTCCATTGTGACTCAGTGGTCCTATGTAGGGTTTTCAAGGCTGTAAATTTTGGGGAGGACAGATTCGAAGTACTGACCTTGCAAAGAGCAACCCAATGCTTCCTTAATTATGTAAGCGTGTGTGTGTATGTGTGTGTGTGTGTTTCATTCTTTAACCATATTTTATTGATGTTTCCTTGGAAATCAGTGCCAGATTAGCATTCCTGTAATAACAGTTGATGTCCAAAACTAGATTACTGTCTGACCTTGTGGTGTCGAATTCTGTAAACAAACTAAATGTAAACAATTCTGTAAGCGGCACACTAGTGTTTGCTAGTTTATCTAAAAAATAAAGAAAAACCTAACTCACTGTCATTGAATAATGCAACTCACAGTGATCTTATAGGACAGGGTAGAACTGCCCCTGTGGGTTTATGAGACCGTATCACAAAAAAAAAGGTTTTGATAATAGAATTCACAATAGAATAGGTTTTGATAATAGAATTCACTTCCATAGTTAAGTCACTTAAAAAAAAAAAAAAAGAGGGCTGAGCCCCGGTGGCGTAAGTGGTTGAGTGCGGGACTGCGGCCCGCGGGCTTGGCGGTTCAAATCCAGCAGCGGCTCTGAGGAGCAGCGCTGGGTAGCTCCCACGACCACCAGAGGGCAGTGATGCCCCCCCCAAAAGTTATATATACATCATCATTATCATTTGTAGTACACCTTTTTCCCATTTTTATTATTTACTCTCCAATTTTCCCTCCCCCTCCCCCACATCCCCTGAAAAATCATTGAATCAGTTATTGTCTCTTTGTTCTTTTTT